>JABUQX010066094.1:12500-15000 GCA_015478945.1 Trachelipus rathkii | reverse complement strand
TGAGTAGATAAATCGACATGAGTGATATTTCAACGACCAAGAATTTATTATAACGAGTAACATGGATAATTACATCCTGATATTTTATGTCGAGACTTTAGGATTATTTTCAGTTTCTAGACAATGTTATTTTATAACTACAAAATACGCAGTTTGTGGCATTTATATTCATAACAAAATGAAACCTCTCTTTTTTCGATGATGACGAAATAAAAATTTTTCAATTTTTTTAATATATAAAAATTCTATTTTTTAGAATATTGTAAAATGTCAAAGGCCCTTATACTATGAATGATTTTTGTTTTGTTTTTACGATTTTCGAAAAAAAAAACCTTTAAGTTTTAGCATCTTCCACTATACTTAATGTTTTTTCTTTATTATTTTTTATTATGTTTTAAAAGAATGAGCTTATTCTTAATTCAATATATTGAAAGTAAAAGTATGACCTATGCAACAAAATCACAACTTTTGTATCCAAGGAATCAGCAAACTCTTGTTCCAAAATCACGCAATTTTTGTAGAATAAAATCTAAAAATTCCTAACAATTTGTGCGTGGTCCAACAAAGACGCCGGAAGTAAGAAAGAACGACAAACAAAACAAAAAGGATAAACGAAACATATTCAAGAAACGACCCAAGAATCTAAGACACAATGCGTAAATTAGGAAGAAAAGAAAAATAGGATTAATATTATTTGTTTTGTTTTTTTTACTTCATATTTTTATTGACTTTGCGAAATGATTTTCTGAACGGCTAAAAAAAAATAACCTGGAAGAGTTTCTACTCTATATATATATCATAATATATAATATATATATATATAGATATATATATATATATATATATTCATATTATATATATATATTATATAATATATATTATTATATATATATATATATTATATATATATATATAAATATATATATATTTTATATATATATATATATATTATATATATATATAAATATATATAATATATAATAATATATTAATATATATATATATTATATAATATATATATATAATATTTAGTTACCGTAATATATATTTATATAATACGAAAGATATTAATATATTATATATATAGTATATATATATATATAATGAATAAATAATATTTAATAATATATTTAAAAAATATTTAATTTTTTTAATAAAAATTATATATATATATAATATATATATATATGTTATAATATAATATATATATAATATATATATTATTTGTTTATTATAATGGAGGCTTAGACAAAAGCCAGTTTTGAATAGATTTTCAGTGAAACTACTTAATACTTGTTCCAATCGCTTCTTCAGGTACTTCCAGTACATTTTTTCCTGTTGACCACTCAACTAAGCAACCTGGCATACAGTAAATATTCCAACTGAGACGGCTTTTGGAGCATGGTCGATCTCAGCCAAGTTTTTACTCTTCGCAATATACTAATGGTCTTTCAATTGTGCCCAGTGTGCATAGTCGAGCCAGATAAATGTGCAGAGCATGTAGCCAAGCTGGGAAGAAAGTTTCAGTCTTTTATCACCTTTGCTAGTTCCAATTATTTTTTCCAGTACTCGCTTGAAATGTTTTTCGTCCATCCAGAGTCTGCATCATTGCCGAAAATGATCTACTGGAAAAATGCCTAAATTATAAAAACCCTTAGAAAATTCTTTCTTTGTCTTTAAAATTTTGCAACATTGTGTCCAACATTATAAAGGGTGTAGTGACAACAGTGAAAAGGCTGGTAAAATTTCATCAGAAAATCACTGCACTAGTAAAACTATTAAGGGTAAGAGATAACGAGCACTATTTTCCAGAATTCCCTATTTGAAACTGGCGAGTTCTAGAGGTGCTGTTGATGTATTAAGATTCTTTGCATCTGTAAGTCTACTCCATTATTCTCAGCAATTATGTGGGCAGCATCTTATAAATCTTGACTTACAACGTCTGAGGTATCACGATAACATTTCACAACTGTTAATATTCTTTTAATGTAACTCGAATACTCTATAATATTTATGTGTTTTGAATGCAATACATTAACCTCAGATTTCAGCATTGCGCGATTGGGAGAAGTCATTCCTGGTTCCAACTTGAAAGAGTAAAGGTTGGATTGGGATAACCGTATAGCTCTAATTTAGAAATTGTGGAACTGGGACAACTCCATTCTAAATCAAATTGGTAAGGATAAGAATTAGACTGGAACAACTGACTTGTTCGAATTTATAAAGAAAGAGTGGAATAAACAGGGCACATGTCCATTTCCAATTTATTAGGGTAGGGGTTGGACTGGAACAACTTTTGTGATGTTCTATTTTATAAGTAAAAAGTTGGAAATGGCATCATTTCTGTTTTGTTCCGATTTTTAAGGGTAAGGATGGAATTATGACAACTACTCTCTTTTATTCTAATTTATAAAGATAATATTGGAACTGAGATAAGTAATATTTTCTTCCAATTTATATAGACAAGGGTGAGATCAGAACAGCTATCTTATTTCAATTT
>JABUQX010066094.1:0-7500 GCA_015478945.1 Trachelipus rathkii | reverse complement strand
TACATAATAATAATATTAATAATTACTTTTCATTTTTCTAATTTTATTTATTGAAATCTACAGGATAAATCAAACTCAAAGGACAAAGTCAGGTACTTTACTTCTTCATGAAATATTGATAATATTTCTCATCCAAGATCTACACGTATTTAAATAAATAATTATTGATCCGCAAGACGATATAATTTATATATATATTTATATATATATAGTATATATATATAGTATATATAATATATACTTATATATACTATATTATATATATATATATATATATATATATATATCATATTATATAATTATATATATTCTATATATATATAATTATATTATATATATATATATATTATTATTATACTATTATTATATATATTATTATAATATAATATATATATATAATATATATATATATATTATATTATGATATATATAATATATAGAGAGGAGAGAGAGAGAGAGAGAGAGAGAGAAGATTGTATTTCTTTATATTAATACTAATGGCATAAAGCAAAACGCAGGAGGAAATATGAGGCTGATTTTGTAGCGCAACTCACGCCCACGAAACCTATTAAAAATGAAGTTTTTTATGTAAGAAAGCAGATAAAAATTAAAAAAAAAAAAAAAAACTCGGCACAGATGTGAAAACATGCTCACGAGATTAGACGATGGTACAGTAGTGCAACTTAGCTAGTCTGTTTGTTATGTTGGCTATCACGACAATGGGGCAGAGTTGCAGAATATAACATTTCTTGCGCATAGATCTAGCTTGAAACGACATAAGAACTGTAAATTACTAGACTCGCAAGAGTCACTTCTTTTGCTTCTTTATTATTCATGATCTAACACTGTTGTTCTAGCGTTGAGAGGTATGACTTCAACCTTTGTTTTGTCACAAGACTTCGCTAGGTGCGAGATCTCATACTAAAGGCATCTTGTTTTTTATCGCGGCAGTTTTAAAGGTTGCGTTTCAGCAATACGACTATTAAACACTTTAATTATTATTATCATTACACTTTATTCTTTATTATAATTTTAAATAATAAAATTATTAATTATTTGTTATTATAATAATTATTAATTATTGATATATGTACTTCATGTAATTATTATTACCTTACTCTATTATCTTATATTATAATTTATATTAATATTTATTATAGTAATAATTAATATAATAGTATTATTTTAGTATATATATAGGTTTGGCGACCTACCTTTACCTATTAATTATACTTGCCACTTCACAGTACTTTACTTTATTATTACTTATTTATAATCAATATTATTTATTACATTATTATTTTATTAATTCTTATTATTTATTTTTAGTTCTTTTTCTATGTGGATTACCTTCTTATTTAATCTCTTATTATTAATTTTAATTTTAACGTTTTTTAATGAATTTTCTATATTTAATTATATTTATATGAGTTATTCTTCTCACTACTAATATACTTATGTGTCTTAAAATAGTAACAAAGAAAGGAAATATTCCAGCTCTGGCTTGTGTACTACCGTCTCTGCTTTGAAAAAATTTGACAAACATATAAGATCTAAGATTATGTTACTATAACTATATTATTTATAGCACAGATTACATAAGGTTTAGATAAAAATAATGTTAGTTATTTCATAGTTACCTAACCTTTATTTTTATATAAATATGGAAACAAGACAAAAGACTATCCATAAGTATTCCATCTTTATACCCTCCTTATTATAAACTGTCAAACTAAAGTTAGGAATATATTAGTCCTCCATTTTATTTAGTCGCTGTATATATTAATTGTCCCCATAAATTATATGATACAATTTATTCTATATATAATAAAATTATAAAATTGGTAACAAGTTAATAATAGTGTATTCATACACTTTGCATGCAAGTTCATTCGTCATATATTATGTAATAAATATATACTATATAGCTATAGTTTATTATCACTCGATACTATCTCATACCTTAGATTCAATATATAATATGTGAAAGATATAATATTGGTATTATCTATATACTCAGTTTCCTATAATATATCTTTTTTATACTATATGGTATATTTCGGAACTTTTTCTATTTGGGGATTTCACATTTATCCACAAATATGACTACTCTTATAAATATCGAAAAATATATCATAAACATGGAAATATTTATGTAGCTAATTTTATTTCTTCAAACTTATTAATTGCTGAGGCAATATCAATATCTGCCTAACATTTGTACGAGGTGGAGGGTCTCATATTCTATTCATCACCTCTACTTACCTCTAAATAAATATTGTTAGTATATAATTGGATACTATAGTGGCTTCATCACTTTATATTATACTACTTCATTTATTTTTATTATTAATTCGGAAAATCATTTATCTAACCAGTTCAAAATTCTTATATACCTATATACAATAATAATATTTATATATATTATAGAATGTGAGATATTTAGTTACCATGTGCCAATTTCTTTTTTAATTTATAAGAGCTATAAAGTAACGGTTATTTATCTATACAATTCTAAGCATAATAAGAAGACACTTACTTGTTGGAATCCTTAAGTTTTATGAGTGATAGATAGGATCTTTCGGATATTTTACATGTATCGTGGGTGAGACTCGCACAATTACTGGATTGCATCTAGTGATTTACTGATGTTTGACATTACTCAAAAACATAGTGAATATTAAATATTAGTAGTATTCGATTACATTAAAAAATATGAAACATAGTTGTATATGATAATATGTATTCTACATTACTCAGTGACATATACCCTATACAATGAACATATGTTAAGTCATATAAGATTTAATATAATGAATTGATACGCTACACATTAATCATTGGCTAGGGATAGAATTCATTAGGTACGATTAAGATTCCCAAGAAATCTTAGACATTAACAGATCCTAGAACTGCAGTTTCTCATAATATAGGAGATAAATTACTATATGGAATAATAATTAGTTAGCTCGTTTAATACATTATATTATACTATATCTTTTAAATATTAGTTTTAAACATATGTTGACTCAATGTTGGCTATTATTTTACTGATATCTAGAATAAATTTTAACCTGCAATTTACACTTTTGTTACATTAACCTCTACTTTTATTATAATACTTGACATATTGTATAAAATTTTGAGAAAACTGAAAATGTTTTACGATTTTTATTTGAAACCAATTATTGTGAGGTCTGTATGAAAACTGGGCAATCGCTAGACTTCATATTGAAAATTGTAGTCAGAAATATAACATTTATCAAGCGAGTTTATAATAGAAATAATTAGGGATATAGTACATATAAGGTTGATATCTATAAGTACTGAAACTTTTATTTACCTACTACTTGGCTTTACATTACTCTGCACATATTTATCTTTGTACTTGAACTTATAATGCTACACTGGGCACAATTTATTATGATTATTAGGGAATTGTTTATTATAAAACCTTGATTAGATAGAATTAATTAAAATCTTGGACTTTGTGATAGATACAATATCCAATCTACCTAAAAGCCGGTTTTCCCCTATATCACCCTCCCCTCAGTGGATAAATTTATTAATACTTATTAGTTATATCACTAAGGTTTTATGTGCTATAGTATTGAGTGGTTATATATCATATTCTATAGTATAAAATATTGGTTTAACTTGAGAGTACTAGTGAAGATAAAGTCATAGGAACAATGATTTTACTTATCAACTTTGAAATCTTTATTCAAAAATGGTACTTTTTGTCTAAGCTTCATTATATATAATTAAACATAAATATAATATATATATATATATATATATATATTAATTATTAATTATAATATATAATAAATATATAATATATATATAGTATATATATATATAAATATAATTATATATATATATCTATAAATATATATATTAATTTTTAAATATTAATATAATTAATATATATTAATTAATGTTAATGTTATATATATAATATATATATAGTTAATTAACTATATTTATATATATATAATATATATTATTACGGTGTATAATATATATAATATTATATAACATTTAAATTAAATATATAATATATATATATATAATATATAATATATTAATATAATTAATGTTCCATTTTATGAATCTGTTAAAATTTATATCGTATATCACTATTTTAGCATACGGATAGCTAATATTATATATAATATCAGAAATATAGAAGAGCTTACTAAGTAGTGAAACCTTTATTATTTTTTATATATATGTAAATATTTCAGTTATAATAATGATTATAATTTGTCTATATTGTGAATGAATTAATATATTAATGAATGAATATTGAATTAAATAGTTTTTAATAATAGATAAATATACAAAACATTAAAATCTATTTATTCTCAAAATATAAAATGTAATTAATACTAAATTAATGTACTTTAGAATTATTGTGAAAGTTATTAAATTGTAGATAGGTTAGTTAATAATATAAATAGATTTATAGTGGTAAAAACAAAGCAAATACGGAAAGTTCTAAAATGGAATGAGATAATATATGTGGATATGATAAAATGACTCAAATAAATATAATTGAGAAGTTAATAAGTGAAATAGATAACTATAAAAGTAAAATTCGATAAGAAAGAACAGTTCTTCAAAAAATAATAAATATACATAATGAAATGCAACGTAAAACAGACATTGTTTATCGTTTGGGCTTTATTTATTTTTTTTTATTTATTATATTGAAGGTTCTACTATAAATATCAGTAATTTGATCCGGCAACGTCATATAAGCATTAAATGTTGTATTTGTGAAGTAAACAAAAAATATACTCTGCATAGATAATTAGAGATGCTCTATAGTTTATATTGATGGGTATTATTGTTCTCTGAAAAGACTTATACTCTTATTTGTTATAGATAGCGCTAGCATTATAATCGAATTAAGGAAAGATAGCATTGGGCAGTTTGCCTTCAAGTTTTTCTTCATTTGAAGAATATCTGTAAGATCTGGTTTTTTCAGTTACTATTATACGCTTTCTCACTTACTATGTGCGTTGTCATTATGATGTGATTTCGGTTTTTAATATACTCTCTAGCTATTCCTACGTCAACATTTATTGGAATTGGAATTCTTCTTTCCAGAGATTATTCATGTAGTTTTAGTAAAAATATTGTACCAGTACAAATACTTAGTACAAAAATAATGTAGGTGATTTTTTGAGGAACAGAAAAAGGCTTTGGCGTGTACTCTTTTTTGGAGATGAGTTCTACATGTAGATGATATTAGTGAATTTTGTTAGAATTTGGTGACTATTGGAATCAGATAAGTTTTACTTTTAATATAATTTGCAAATCTCAATTTATGCACTGAGGAGTCAACGATCATTTAGTGAACTTTAAAGCAGTAAGTAATAAGATTTTTAATATGAGAGATAGAGATAACGATAAAGTATGTAAAT
The DNA here is from genome assembly GCA_015478945.1 of Trachelipus rathkii. Lineage (NCBI taxonomy): Eukaryota > Metazoa > Arthropoda > Malacostraca > Isopoda > Trachelipodidae > Trachelipus > Trachelipus rathkii. The sequence goes on along the minus strand of JABUQX010066094.1, from coordinate 2,065 downwards.
TGTTCGAATCAAAAGTGAGAGTGGTGGTAACTAGGCATGTTTTTCTATTTGTTAACACGAAGAATATTATGGAACGCGAAAAAAAAGATTAGAAAGACTAGACGTGTGATACAGAATATGGATAAAATGGGGGTGAAAAGTAGTGTGTCTTTATTGAAATGATATTCCATCATGAAACCAAATAGTTAAAATAAATTCTTTTCATATGTTTTTGGACCTACGTGAGACTATGCACACAGAAATGAATTATATATATTTTGAGATTATGCGTGTGGTGACAGTTCTCACATCGAAAAGTATGAGGTTCTCTCAATTTTGTTCTATGAGTATTATTATGTGGAGATTTAGGACTCAAACTACCTGGCAGAAGATGAGTTCAGTCTATATAATAAAATAGAGGAGATTTGATACTATATGATGAAAGTAAGAAAAGAGAATAATCCGTATTAATGATTCATTCACACGTCATAATTTTCGATATCATAGTTACTATCCACTGGGGTATTGTTAATTTTGGAATTCTTCAATAGGTTTAACTCATCATAATATGAAAAATTCTTTAGAGGTGCGTAATGTAGATCTATTGACATCTAATGGTCGATTAAATCTACCTCATTTTAAACGCATAACGCATATTTTATTTTTAAATATACGTATATCAGAATAAAGTGTTAGATAAAGGTTACGGCGATATCTTAAGCGCTGACACCACGCGATGTGTTTTTTGTTATAATTCCAATTGTGTGATTTCATTGTCAGTGTCCTATTTTTCTAGATATAATCAAGTACTAGAGAAGAGGATAGGTATAATAGGTTGTGAGCAACATGAATATGATGAATTACATTTTATTTTACGTTAAGTAGAAACAAGATATTATGTTAGACAGGTATAAAAAAGTATTAAGATTATTTGACTCACATAAATAGATGTTGAGAACCAGTGTAGGTATACTGATCTGACCATAGTAAAAGTAATATCATATTGTCTAACCAATTAAATTTAACATATAATTTTACAGTATTTTTAATCTTTGATAGTTGTGTTCTTTTTCACTTTATATGATTATCGCGAACCTTTTCTCTATTTTACTATCCATTATTTTGTAGGTGTACTGCTTTCACAACTATACACATAGAAATGATATCCAATTTTGACATTAGCCTTTCACTTCAATTTTATGAAATGTGTTCGAATTCATACATCTTTAAATGCTTTACATATCTACTGGAGTATTTGTGCATGAGTGAGAATGGTGGCTAGGTGTTTGGACTGTGGTGGATTAATCGACTTCATCGATTACATTCCTGGAGAAATCACTCTTTATCTTCTAGAGTAGATATCTTTCCACAATATACCTACAAGAAATTTTGATTCATAGTCATATCCTCTCACACGAGATAACATCTTTGCCTCTAAATGCTAAGTACTTCTTATGTCCTTCTTCTACCATGTAATTGACAAAGTGATTATAGCACAAATATTTTAAATGACTCATTGTTAGGATACTTTTTACAGATCGTTTACTGAGTAAGCACATTAGAGTGGTGGTGCCGATCGATACTAATTATATCGCACTATGATATATATGCGATCTTATTCCAAGCTCTCTACCAAAATCTCTCAAAGACTCGGAGAGATCCATTCAGCTACAATGGGCATGTCGCCTATTGCTAAAATAAAGTTAAATCTATTATCTCAATTACTTATTAGACATTTCAGAGACAGTGTATATAATGGAGATCATATGTTCATTCAGCATCTTATTTTACAACTCTTCACATATTTATTTTCGATCTATCAATTCTGTTATTTACTCAATCTCGTCTCAGTCTCTAAATAATTAAACTTATGTCATGCTTCTCAACGGAACGGACACCATTTAATAAATATTAATGAGATACCTATACTTAATTGATATACCTAATATAAACCTTAATATAATTATTTTACTACAATACTATTACCATACTTTTAATATATTAAATATAATAATATACTTATTATATATCATCATATATATATATATATATATAGATATCATCACTAATATATTACTTTATAATT
>JABUQX010066093.1:30000-32500 GCA_015478945.1 Trachelipus rathkii | reverse complement strand
AATATAAATATTTGCATTTATAGTATAGATGTATATATATGTATATATATATATATAGTATAATACATACATATATACACATACATACATACATACATACATACATACATACATACATACATACATACATACATACATACATACATACATACATACATACATACATTGTAATTTGAAAACCGTCTTTCATTAAACTCCATCACTTTTCACTATAGGAACTAAACCGGTTCCCAAGTTCCTTCTGCTCCCAATCTATTTCTTATTCCGCTAAAGGTTTGAGTGGAAATGGAATCTGTCTAGGACAGAAAAATTTAGGCGTAGCATGCGACTTTAATAATAATGAAGCAGTCATATTTTTATTGTACCTAAAGAAGTATCAAATGTCTTTTTAAATCTGTCTAGTAATTTAGAAGCATCCCAAGAAACGTAAAAATTATTTTTATAGTCTATCGGAATAGATTTAAGCTAATCTAAGCCTAACAAAGATGAGTTGTTACCTTTCGTAACAATGACTTCCTTATTATTGTAACTTTTATCGTTATATTTTGCATTTAGTACTGTCTTACCTAGAGCATGTATAATTTGCCCATTATAATCTTTAAACACAGAATTACAGACAGCAATTTTTATATTCGTTATCTTACTAACTACTTTCTCAGATATGAGTGAAACACCTGCTGCCGTGTCCACCTGCATTTTTACGAGAATGGTGTTATATAAATATTAACTACTAATGGTTTGGAATTAGAGCCTAAAAGATGAACAAGAAAAGCTAAATCTAAAGTATCCCTATTTACATTTTCGCATCGTCATCAGAATTTTCTTTCGTTGTACATATACATCAATTTAATTTTACATTGATTTTTAAAATGACCTTTTTCTCTTGCATATTTTTACAAATTTTATCATTGCGGGACATTTATCAGTCTCTTTAGCATTATGATGTACGTGACCACACCTAAAGTATTTAAAATTCCTATATTATAATTTGACCCTTCGTCACTTACACATGTGTTATTCGTACCCTTTCCAAGACTTCTCCCTACCTGTAGGCCTCCTACTTTAGCAACATTCACATTGAAGTTATTAAGAGTTACCTTCCATGTTCGATGCCTGCATCTCGGCTGCTTCCATAGAACGTGAAATAGCTAGCAAAGAATTTATTGTAAGTAACCTCTTGTAATAATTTCCTACGTAAATGGGAAGAATAAACATTTAGCAATAATCTGATCTATAATAGAATCTTCTATGTCACTAAAATCACTAAAAATGCTGCTATTTTTTTAAGTTTTGTAACATAAGGAATCCGTAGATTCATTTGAATCATGTGTTGGTTTATGAAATAAAAATCTCTCATATCGAATATTCACTTTTGGTGAAACCTACTATCCATCGCTGCTAGTACGTGGTAATACGTTTCACTTTCGGAAATACTCATTGTAGAGTAAACTTCTTGAACTTCAGGTCCAGTTACGTGCAAAAGCATTGCTTTAAGTTAATCAGCGTTGTCTATTCCTGTCGCAGTCAAATAGTATTAAAATCCTGGCTCTCCACTTCTTCCAGCGCTCCTCAATGGATGATTCATTTTATAGAGGAGAAAAGGCGAAGTAGCACTCATACTGACTTGTGACATGACTCAGGGCCTGGCTAGTTATCCTCGTCTCCAAATAATGAATATGTATCCCAGTAACGTAAACACACAAACCTGTTAATACAAAGACCTTGTAAATATAGATATAATAACACCAGGTCTAATATAATCCCATTCTCGCCAAAGTGGAATGGAACACCGTAGATAGATATTTTCTTATATATTTACAATATAACCAATCCAAAGTAAAGAGTATCGAAGAGTGTGAATATTTATAATGAATTACCCGATATTGGGTATGTTTTAAATTTCTCAGCCAACTACCAAGTAATATTTGTTACTTCTTGCATACAATAATAATATATATATATATAATATAGATATATATTATATATATATATATATATATAAATATATATTATATATATATTAATATATTATATAATATATATATATATATATATATAATATATATATATTATATATATATATATATATATATATTATATATATATAATATATAATATATATATATATATACTATATAATATATATATATAATAAATATATAATATATATATATATAAAACAAATAAAGAATATTAGTATATATATATAATATCATATATATATATATATTTTTATTTTTTTTTATATATAATATATATAATATATATATATATATATATATATATATATATATATATATATATATATATATATACTAATGAGCCCCCTAGAGTAGACATTTCACGAAAAGGTAGAAATTAAAAAGAATGGCTGTTAATTTAAAAGAAATAAAAACCGTACTTAAAAAACGCAGTTCATGCTTAAAAGCTTCTTGACGTTCACCGTCTGTAAAAAAAATCTATCTTTTCCATTAAAATTTTTATATTTTTTATATTTTTA
>JABUQX010066093.1:20000-22500 GCA_015478945.1 Trachelipus rathkii | reverse complement strand
CTACTTTTTGAATACAAATTCAAATCCTCTTCTTTTAAAATTCATTTCTCCCCCTCTCCCTCAAATTTCTTTCTCTATCCCCCAAATTCTTCCCGCTCAAATCTGTCTTTCCCTGGCAAATCTGTCCCTTCTTTCTCTCGTTCTTAACGTACTGTATTTTTTTGTGAGCTAGAAGACCTCTCTTCGCTCCACGTGAACGTGATATATATTGCAAGGAGAGATAATTTCACTTTACGTATTTTGAGTGAGAAATTGCTTTGACTACCATTTTGGAGACACTTTAAATTCAGGTATTTCACTACTTGAATTTTTTATTCTATTTCAAATGAAAATTAAATGAAATAAAATAAAACGGAAATAAAATACAATTTATTTCAACAAAAGAGAAAAAATAATAAATATAAAGGATAAATGAATAAATTCATAGAAAAAGAAAAAACAACTTTTATGAAAAAAAAAACAAAACAACATAAAAATCATAAATACGTTTTTAAAAAAGAAATTAATTTGTATTCAGGAAAATAAAAATAATACAACAAAATAAAAAAATAAGCCAAACAAACAAATGAAATTTAAATTAATTTCATTCCAGAATAAAAACAAAGAGTAAAAAAAAAATAAAAATTAAAATTAAAATTATAAAAAGACGAGCAATAAAAAGAAATGTGTTGATATTTTTCTTTGGGTTTTTATTTCCTTAAAATTATATTCTATTCTTTTATATATATATATAATATATATATATATATATAATATATTATATATATATTATATATATATTATATATATATATATTTATATCATATATATATATATATATATACATATATAATATATATATTAAATATATAATATATTAATAATATATATATATATAAATATATATTATATATATAATATTATATATATATATTTATATATATAAAATATAATCTATATTTGTTTATAAAGGTCTGTTAAGATAAATAATAATAATATAAACAATAATAATAAAAACAATAAATAAATAATAAATAATAATAATTAATAATCAATAATAAATAATCAATAATAAATAATAATAATAATAATAATAATAAATAATAATAATAATATTAATAGCATAATAATAATATAGGTACTTTATTATTATCATATTATTATTATTATTATTAATTATTATTATGTATTATATTATTTATTATTATTTTATTATTATTATATGTTATTAGTATTATTTACTTAAAATATATAAAAACATAATTAATAACAATAATAATAAGAATAATAATAAATTAATAATAATAATAATAATAATAAATAATAATAATAATAATAATAATAATAATAATAAATATAATAATAATAATAATAATAATAATATTAATAATAATAATAATAATAAGAATAATATTGTTATAATAAATAATAATAATATAATAATAATAATAATAAATAATAAAAATTAAAGTATTATTAATTATTATTATTATTATTATTATTAAATTATATATATATTATTATTATAATAATAATTATTAATTATTATTATTATTATTATTATTAATTAATTGTTATTATTATTATTATTATTATAATATTATATTAATTTATATTAAATATAAAATATACCTTTATTAATTAAAATAACCTTTAATTAAATGAATAATATTATTAAAATATATATATATAAAAAATAGTAAATATAAGTATAAATATTAATTATTAATCACATATTAAATATTAATAATCCTCTATCTATTTAATTATATAATAATATAACATATAAATATTCATAATTAAATATCATTAATTAACCATAAATTGTAAAACTATTGTTTAATAATGATTACTTATAATTAATTAAATATAATTTACAAAATTACTTTTTATAATAATTTTTATTATTAATATAATATTAAATTACTCGCTAAATCTATAATCTACACGCTTTTCAAATCATTATTATTATTATTAATTCTGCGATTACTGACCTAATAATAATATAATCTAGGTTTCAGATAAAACCAAGCCAGTGTCTTTCAGATAAGAACTGAATCTAAGACCAAACTTTAGTATGTCCATAACGACATAAACATCATTTCAATCATTGTATTTAAAGTTTTAATGGAAGAATTAATATATACTCTATAGCCTACGCTCATCCTCTACATTGTTATAGTACATGAACAATATATTTCAACATTTAAATTATTTAAAATACATAAATTATCATATTAAAATAATAAAATTAATAATATTATTAAAAATTAAATTTAAAAATAATATTATATTATAAATTGTATATTGTTACCAAAATATTTAATATATTATCTGAATAATATTTATTAATTTATCACTTAATCTATATATATTGATACGCAATCCAATCTTATGTGACATTAAAACTTTTATATCTTATGATACCTCGATTAAGATGTTAAATTTTATATTTTAATAATAAATATCATAATAACATTATTAAATAGGAAATTCTAGGAAGAGTTTTACCAAATTTAGT
>JABUQX010066093.1:15000-17500 GCA_015478945.1 Trachelipus rathkii | reverse complement strand
ATATATATATTATATATAAATATAATAATATATATATATATATATATATATATATATATTATAATATATATATAGTATTATACTATATTATAATTTGTGCTTCGCTACTGTTCTCCTAACAAACAGATTTCACGCCTTTTTGAATATCTTACTACTTCTCACGAGACTGTATATCGTCTCATCCAAAAAAAAAAATTACTGAGTTCCTCTATTAGGGAGATTTCAATGACACAAACACTGAAATGGGTTAGGAATCCTCTCATACTGGCATTTAGGTGGGAGGAAGGCCGAGGTCATTCAGGCATTCTCAACGATCTGGAGCCAATAATTAAAGAACCAACACACATTCCGGATCCTCCTAACCAATTCTGAACACACTTGACCTTGTTTCACCACTAGTCCTTCTTCTCTATAAATACACCACCTTCGGGTACCGATTGGTACAATCTGACCAACCAACCTTATGTCTCTAATTTTAATACGTTTCTCTCCAACAGCTAATCCTGCCCTGTGCGTTCTTTCTGACACTTTGATCGGGCCGATTGGGGGCTTTGCGCTGCTTCTACGCTAACCATATAATTGGACATGACTGCGTCCTCTGTGACGCTTCGGCTTCTTGCCGACAGGTGGGAGCTGTAATCGGATGGTATAGCAAGGTTTCATTTCCTTTCTCGACTAAATCTTTCTCTCCTCATAATCCATGGTTCGAATCGTAATTGCTCTCTGGCCTCAGGCTAGAGACAATGCGTTTCGGAGGTGGAAAAATTCTCGTTCTCTACCACTTCTCCGCTAATTTTCAGTTCAGCTAGAAATGCGTTGGAGGGATACTTCTTCGACGGCAAAAGCGGGCTTTCATCAAACGAAAGTGCGCTAACCACCTTGGTTCTCCTACTATAAAATCTTTTCTGGCCTCTTGCCTAAAAACATCATCCAACAACTTCTGTAAAATCTGCCTTTCCTCCTCCTATTCGATCTGATGGTTCTGTTGCGAACTCTCCAACTGAAAGGCCAATCTCTTCGGCTTCCTATTTTCCTCTAAACTCAACCCTGGACGATTCTGCATTCCTCTTCTTCCTCCTTCTCTTCTCAGTGTCTTGGCCTTTGCCTGAATTACATTTGATCGGATGACATGGGCTCCTAAAAATCTATGAACGTTAGGAAGGCGGTGCTCGGATGGCATTCCTCCCCGAGTTTTGAGGGTAGTTGCTTCCGTGCTTGCCCCTCCTCTCGTTCAACTATATTTTCTATGCCTCATACTGCACTTTCCCTCAGTGTTGGAAGCGCGCATATGCCCAACTATTCCGAAAAAAGGAGCCGCTCTGATCCTTCTACTATCGCCCATATAGCTCACCTGTATTCTATCTAAGATCTTTGAAACCTTCCTCAAACATCTTCATTATCTTAGACCATCTGGAATTCTCATTCCCTTCTTCCGTATCGCCTAGTACGGCTTTCGGGCCTCGAGGTTCTACTGGTGATATACTTTCCTATATAACCGATTTATTGGTTTCACCTCAGGAATTACGGGGAGACTTGCGTAGGTGCGCCTTGACAATATCCAAAGCATGTTGACCCGGATTATGGCAGCGTCACTGCCTCTCCAAGCTCCCCTCCTTTGATTCCTCCTTCTCTTTTGCTTACTATGTCTAGCTTTCTTTCAAATCGCTTCTTCTCGGCTGTTGTTGATGGGCGACTTCTCTTCCTTTTCTATCAATAGAGGTGTTCCTCAGGTTCTGTCTTAACTCCTACTTTATTCCTGCTTTTCAGTTAATGATCTGTCTCGTCGGCACAATCTAACTCTATCCCACTCATATGCCCGATGACTCGACCCTTTCATCTTCAAACTCATTTCAATTCTTCTCCTTCTTTTACTTCTAGAATTTGCCTCTCGTCTTAATCTTTTCCGATTCATTTCTCGCTGATCGGGATTAAATTCCGGGGTGGTCGTCGCAACCTTGTGGAAATTCAAATCTTAAAAATCCCAACTTCTACCAAATCTCCTCTCTAAGACACCTTCAAACTTTCCTATCTCTTTCGACGTTCTCTCGTCTCTCCTGTTGACAATATAAACATCGTTGGCCTCTAACATAAACAAAAAATGTCTTGGAAACCTCACATCAACAATTGGTTGCTAGGGAGCCTCAAAGAAAACTGGAGATCTGTTTAGAACTGGCGACGGAGACTTTTTTCCTCCTTCACAGTTACTCCAGTTGACAAGGTCTTCATCCCCCTTGTACTGGAAGGAACTGGCTCTCATTATCTGGGGGGGCTCAGGTCTCACCCGGCTTTTGTGGATAGCGGTCGAGGTCAAAGGCTAAAAGACTTATAAACTATCCTGTACTTTCTACTTCACTTGACCCCTCTATCTTTGCTGCGCGATGTTGGGGCTTTATCTCCTTTCTATAGGTACCGTTAGCGGCAGGTGCTCGAGGGAGCTTATCCACTCGCGTGCCCGCCCTCCGTTTAAGACGCGCCTCGTAGCACAGGGGTGCATGTGTCG
>JABUQX010066093.1:10000-12500 GCA_015478945.1 Trachelipus rathkii | reverse complement strand
GTATATTGTAATTGTTGGAATTTGTTATGCAATAGGATTCAGAAAGTTTTCTAAGTTGTAGATTGTCAATGTGAATAATGGGTGTCATGTGGTTAATGTTTATGTTATGATTATGTGTGGATCTATGAAGGGTAAGGGCAGAATTAGGGTTATCTTGGAGAAGGTCATATTTATGTTGATAATTACGTCGGGGAAAATCATGTGTTTCTCCAATGTATAGGTTGTTACAGTTGGCACAGGGAATTTTGTACACACATTGGGAAGTAAAGGAATCAGAATGAGTACGAGGTTTGAAGATTTTTTTTGAAAGGAAGTACATTGGAGGAAGAAACAAGGATAGATTTGGGTAGGAATTTTTTACACATGTTGTGAGATGTGGTGGGTAGAGGGAGATATGAAGTGTGTGTGTTGTCTTGTCTTCTTGGATTAGTGTAAAAGGTGTTCTTTGCTTTACGGAGGGCATTATTAATGATGTGGTGTGGATAAGATAATTTACGAAAAGTTGAAGAAATTAAGTTAAATTCGGATTGCAAATGGAGGGGGGAACAAATCCTGAGTGCTCTCAAGGAAAAGAGAAGATAAAGTGCCAATTTTAGTGTTTAGTGAGTGGGAAGAGAACCAGTGAATATAATTAGGGTTAGCAGTAGGTTTTCTGTAGATGGAGAATTGTATATGATTATGAGGGGACCAGGTCAAGAGAGCATCTAAAAAAGGAAGGGAGTTGTTGTTGGCAAGTTCAAAGGTAAATTTAATGTTAGGGTGGATGTTGTTGATATGATTGAGAATATCGTTTGGATTGGTGTTAACAGGAATGGCTGCAAAAATGTCGTCAACATATCGGAACCAAAAGGAATTATTTAGAAGAGGATGAGGAAGAATATGATAGATTTCCAAGAGTTCCATAAAGATGTTTGCAAGAATGGGAGAGAGGGGAGATCCCATGCTTAAACCATTGTTTTGTTTATAGTAAGTGTTGTTAAACTGGAAATAGTTGTGCTCAAGGGTAAGGAGAATAAGCTGTTTAATGAGAGGGAAGGGATGAGAAAGATTAATATTGTTTTCAGAAATGAAGCGTTCGAGGAGAGAGATAGTAAGAGGGACAGGAACAGAAGTAAAAAGGGAAACAACATCAAAACTAAGAAGGCTGTGGGTATTAGTGTTAATGTCTCTGGACTTGGAAATGAAATCTTCAGTGTTGGAAATGTGAGAAGATGAGATGTGTCCTATGAGGGGTTTTAAGCAGTTAGCAATCCATTTGGAAAGTTTGTATGTAGTTGAGTCAATGTTGGAGATAATAGGTCTGAGTGGTATGTTTTGTTTATGTGTTTTTGGTATGCCGTAGAACTGTGAGAGTTTAGGGAGAGTAGATTTTAATTCATTATGTTGTAAAGGAGAGTTAGAAAGGATTTGTTTAAGTTTGTGGTTGAAGATGTTTTGTGAATTTTTTAAAGGGTTTTTTGTAAGAAGGGAATATGTGTTGTTGTCATCTAACAGAGTATTGCATTTGTTAATATAATCTTGAGTGTTGAGAATGACAATATTGTTTCCTTTGTCTGAGCGAGAGATAGTTATGTTATTGTTTCTTTGGAGAGAGGAAAGGGCAGTATAGAATTTTTTGGGGCAAGTTTTGAAGGACAAGGTGTTGATGATATTTGATGTTAATAAGCCTTTAAGAAAGTCAAAATTATAAGAATTATTACGATTGTTAAACTTCCAATTATCAAAGTCCAGGAAAAACCTTTTCAAAGGATCACTTTGTTGTATCGAAAAAGAAAGTCCATATTCTCAATCATAGTGAGAATATGGTCTGAGAGGTACCTCTCAGACCATATTCTCACTAAGGATGAAAGTATCTTACTAGGATATGGACTTTCTTTTTCGATACAACAAAGTGATCCTTTGAAAAGGTTTTTCCTGGACTTTGATAATTGGAAGTTTAACAATCGTAACAATTCTTATAATTTTGACTTTCTTAAAGGCTTATTAACATCAAATATCATCAACACCTTGTCCTTCAAAACTTGCCCCAAAAAATTCTATACTGCCCTTTCCTCTCTCCAAAGAAACAATAACATAACTATCTCTCGCTCAGACAAAGGAAACAATATTGTCATTCTCAACACTCAAGATTATATTAACAAATGCAATACTCTGTTAGATGACAACAACACATATTCCCTTCTTACAAAAAAACCTTTAAAAAATTCACAAAACATCTTCAACCACAAACTTAAACAAATCCTTTCTAACTCTCCTTTACTACATAATGAATTAAAATCTACTCTCCCTAAACTCTCACAGTTCTACGGCATACCAAAAACACATAAACAAAACATACCACTCAGACCTATTATCTCCAACATTGACTCAACTACATACAAACTTTCCAAATGGATTGCTAACTGCTTAAAACCCCTCATAGGACACATCTCTTCTTCTCACATTTCCAACACTGAAGATTTCATTTCCAAGTCCAGAGACATTAACACTAATACCCACA
>JABUQX010066093.1:0-5000 GCA_015478945.1 Trachelipus rathkii | reverse complement strand
AAGAATTTTGATGATTTTCCTATTTTTGAGGGCGTGGGGTTTTGACTCTGCTTTGCGAAGTGAAGTTGCAACCGAAGAAATAATTTGGGTTGTGTCTGAATTGGGGTTTGTGTGTTTTTGGATTTTTGATGGATTTATGAGTGTATGTTTGTTGGTTGAGAAAGTTTTTCAGTGTATTTATGGTTTTTCACATGCTGGTGTTATTCATGTGCTGGATGTTCTTGGTGAGGAAATTTGGAAGTTTTTGAAGAATGGTGTATTGTTAAGTTTATGATTTGGGCTGTTTTAGAACGGCCCCGTTACAGTTCTCGCTGTCTGTCGTTTTGTAGGATTGAATTGGTATTATTTTCTGAGTGAGTTGCGTTTGCTTGCATTAGTAATAATTCTATTTCAGGTGTTAGTTGGGTTGCTTATTTTTGAATGTAATTCCTCTGGAAAAATGGACCTTTGTCTAGGCTGCGTTTTAATATTAGAGAAGATGAAGTTTTTGTATGAGCTTTAGTTGAGTGTTGATGCGTTAATGTTGATATTTAGGGATTTTATGTTGTTTGTATATAGTTAGGTGAATTGTCCAGTTGCACTTTAATCCTCATAGAACACCTATTTGTTTTCTGACTGGGTAGTTATATTTGTTGATATTTTCGAGATCATTGAATATGATGCATAGGGGAGGTGTTTGAGAGTCTTAAGATCGGTTAATGTGTCATGACCAGTGGAGTTTTATGGTTAAATTTTGCGTGAATATAGTGTTACGTCTGGTGATGTACATGTTTGGTTAGTTTGGGGTGGGTTTCTGGTATGGGGTTTTGTTGTTTAGGAACTGTTTATTTTTCAAGGTTAGATATGATACGTGTTCCTCTTTCGTTTAATTCTTGGCGTTTTTATTTTTAATTTCTACCATATAGCAGTGTGGGCGTTGAAAGTTACCTCTCATTATGAGTTCTGGGGAAAGTGGGAGATTCAGGTCGAGGTTTGGTTCTGTAATTTCTGGGGCAGTGTGAATGAGGTCATGATGGGGGAATGTAGAGGTATTATTAGAATAGATTATATTTTTTGTTGATGTTGTCGTTTAAAATGCCGTTGTAGTTTGTAGGTGTCAGTTTTGTGTGATAGGGTTATTATAAGAGTTAGTAGAATGTGATCTTTTAGGGGGTTTGGGTTGAAGATGGCATCATAGCCATAGAATTTTGATTCTGGATAGTTTTCGGGTAGGTGAGCTTCTTGTATCATGGCTATGTGTATGCTGTGTTGTTTTAGAAAGACTTCTATTTCTTTAGTTTTGTTGTGTAGTCTGTTTTGTGTTGAAGGGCCAAATTATTATATACTGTTGTTTAATTTGTGTGATGTATGTTTGTGGGAGTATTGTGGGTTGGAGGCAGACTGCAGATCCAATTGTTTTTGAAGGGGTAGAATGGTGAGAGAGAAACAGTGCGTGTGAATACATTGTTTGTATCTATTGCAGATTTATGAAGTCCCTTCTTCTTCAATATCTTTTTGGCATATGGACACTTTGGAGATTTCCAGGTCCCAGGGGTGTATTCTATATCACCGGCTTTTGGAGTAAAGCTGAGATTAAAGCCGGACAAGTATGCCTCTAAATGAATAGAAGGAGACAATAAAGTTATTGAGTGGTAAGAGAGTCCTGTGAATAAATCTCGGATTCCCCCGAAGCTGCGGCGGCGCACGAACGCTGTAGCCCGGTATCACCACTTTCTCTGTGGACGTTGGTGTTGCGCCGAAGAATGTGAAGATACACAATTTTGGTCGGCGCAGAATATCTCCTCCGCTGTGACTCGGGCAATCTCTCAACACAGCTAATAATTATATATATATTATATTATTATAATTATATATATATATATATATATATATATATATATACTATATATATCTTATAATATATATATATATATAATATTAACATTTTAATACTCTTAAAGTGAAGAATGTTAAAAGAAATAATAGATAGAGAGAGTGAGAGGGAAGAAACAGACAGATAGACAGACAGACAGAAGACAGGACAGACAGGACGACAGACAGACAGACAGACAGACAGACAGACAGACAGACAGACAGACAGACAGACAGACAGACGGAGATAAAGAGACAATGGCATACAAACAGCACCATAGGATTGCAATATATAACAATTCCTCGAGCATAAATTCCATTAAATTGAAGGAAACTCCAATTGTAATTATGATTGAGCACTCTCTCTCTCTCTCTCTCTCTTCTCTCTCTCTCTCTCTCTCCTCTCTCTCTCTCTCTCTCTTTCTTTCTGCTGTTAAAGACTTGTTGGAAGACAGGGAAAGCTCGAGCAACACAAACGTGACGTGGATCCAATTCATTAATAAACGCCTTCGACTCTTTAACCAAAAGGACAAACCAATTACTCTTATCTCTCAAAACCAGATATGAGGGCTGACGATGCCCCACGGCTTTGATTATATATATATATATAATATATAGTATACTATACTAATATATCTATATATCACTTACATCATATAAATATATATCAATATATATATATATATATAATACACATACAATAAATAATAATATAATTAATTACTACGTAATATATATACAAGCGACTGTCCCGGGAGCGAACTTATCACGTAAATTGCATTTTAAGAAAAAAAGTTATATCAGTATGGGTAGAAACCGGAAGGGTTAGCGAGTTATTGCGTAATGACGAACAAAAAAAACATCTTCCCAAATTTCAAGGGTGCCGAACAGAAGGCTTGTTAAGTGGAAAAGGTTATATTAACATAGGTCTGATTCGTGAGAGGTAGCGAGGTACGGGTTGATGAAGTAAGATTAGACAAAATCCGAAAGAACACCTTTTATAAATTACATTTGGGTGAGTAATACGCGAAGAACCTACATGACATGTTCAAAATGACCACCGGCGGCCTGAATACATTGTTCGCAATTAGCTATGGAGTTTAACCCATTCTCCAGTTTTTAAGAATTCAGCGGAATTTCATCTGCAGCATTAAATATTCTCTGTATTAATTCGTTGCGATTATCAACCATAACTGCATAGACAAGCTCTTTCTTGTGTCCCCATAGGTAATAATCCAGTGGGGTTAGGTCAGGTGATCGTGCTGGTCAAACATATAGTCCCAATCGGTCGATCCAGCGGTTTGGATACGTTCGATCAAAATGCCCACACATTTTGCAGTGAAAATGTGTAAGTGCCCCGTCATGTTGCAGATACATCTCAGCTCGGATTGACAAAGGAACATAATCCAAAGGAATTGGTAGTTCGTTTTCTAGAAAATATCGGTACACTTCCCACGTAAAGCAACCATTAAACACATGTGGACCAATACACTGATTTCTGATGATACCACACCTCACGTTCACAGATAATCTGCGTTAAAAGTTGCTTTCAACCGTAGTATAGGATTATTATAAGCCCATACATGATTATTCCTACTATTATGAATATAGTCAAATGTAAAAGTCGACTCCTCGGTAAATAAAATGCATCTTGGATGTTCGAAATCAGCAAGAATCCATCGGAAATATTATATTATTGTCATTGGCCGTAGTCGTCCTCTTGAAGATGTTGAATTCTTTGTACATGGTACGGATATAAACCGTCAGCTCGCAATGTTCTCGACGCAGCAGTGAGTGGGACTCGAAGACGCGCAGAAATTCTGCGGGTGCTAAGTCTGAGACTGCATTGCACCGTCTGAAAGATATCATCTACGTGTTCTAGTCCAACAGGCACCCTTTCTGAATGTAGTTGAAACGATCCACTTTCTCGAAGTCGTCTATGAGTATCGATAAATATTTGTCAATTTGGTAATGGATACCGTTGTGAGAAACGTCGACGATATTCCAGCACCGAAGCGCTCATTTTACCATCACAAAAACCGTAAAGTTAATGTATATCGGCATTTTCTGCATTTGTGAACGTCAAAGGCATGTGTAAACTAACCACAATGTTCACCTACAGATAACCTACAGATGATCGTATTCACAGTTTAGTCTTTAAACCTGTGTTAAACTTTACTCCATCAGCCTTCTTCTTTTCCCTATATATATATATATATATATATTATTATTATATATAATATATATATATATATATATATTATATATATATATAATATATATTATATATAATATATAATATATAAAATAATATAATATATATATATATATATATATATTATATATATATATATATATATATAATATAAATATGTGGTTATATATATATTATATATATATCACCCCTATATATATATATATATATAATTATATATTATATATTGTATATATATTATATTATAATATATATAATATATATATATATATATATATATATTATATATATATATATATATAATATAATATATATAATATATTATAGGCCCATTTTCTGTTTTACAGCAATGGTCAGTTGAATTTTTTTTTTTTTTTTAATATATTTGCATTTTATGACATTTAAATTTTTTTCAGTGGTAACGACATGATTCCAGTTCGAATAAAATTTTAAATTAATTTTTAAAAATCACATTTTGTTAAATATTGTTTTAAAAATGAAATATCTCGAAAAGTATTGACACTTACAGAAAACCAATTACATATTTGAATCAGGTATAAAGCTTATTAAAAAATGTAAAAAAAAAATAAAAATTAAAAAAATAATTTTTTATAAATAAAATATCTCAAAAAGTATGACACTTACAGAAAAACAATTACATATTTGAAATCAGCGTATAAAAGCTTATTCAAATATGTAAAAAAATTAAAAAAAATAAAAATTAAAAAAAATTAAAAAAAAAATATAGGTGCTGCGAGCGAGGGGGAGAGGGGGACGTTTTTCCATAACCGTAGGAGGGCGGAGGACCCCCGGCGACACCCAAAAACCAAAAGCGGGTGGTTCGGAGACCCTCCCGAGGGAAAATAGTCCTACCCTGTCGTTCCCCCGGGAGGCCGAGAGCCCCGACTCCTGCCATCTTTGCGGATTACCCTAT
>JABUQX010066092.1:35000-37099 GCA_015478945.1 Trachelipus rathkii | reverse complement strand
GCATCTTCTTCTTCTGGCCCGAAACTCAACCCAAGAGCACTCCAGAAGACCATTTCTCGGCACAATGGTTACCGACGCCAGTCCTCGAGTTAAACACTCTCAGGTAGGGTTTTCGCCCTTTCAGTAGAACTAGCATCTTCTTCCATTAGGCCTCAAAACTCGTTCTCCCAGAGCTCTCCAGAAGATCCTGCTTCTAGGCCATAAGATTCCAACGCTGGTCCAGGAGTAATAAAAGCAAAAGGAAAGGACCGGGTTGCTAGCCCTGTCGCCCTATGACCATGCGAAGAAAATCTTCATAATCCCTGACTGCGCCGTAATATCCATCCATTATCGAGCATAAATCACCTAGAAGTAGCTCCAATAATTTGTAATCCCAAATCATAACTAAACAGTTATTCATAATAATTTAAAAGAATTATTTCTAAAATTTTCTTGCTTCACACACTATTTTAGTGAAAATCATATTATCTTATTAAAAATTAATTGAGAGACCTGGATTGAAAATTTTGTTGCTCCTCTTAAGTTTTTAAATATTAATTTTGACTTAAATTATAAATTTTGATTTTAATTTCGAAATGTTCCATTCAATAAATATTTTAAATATATTCTTAAGTTTTATAAATTTCTCCGCTACTTCTAGACAATAATTCGGCTTCAATTCATGCGTCAATATAAAATATGCTTTCCTTAGAGGTAAAAACTATTTGAGGCTTTCTTTAGTAGCTCTTCTGAAGTTTTCAGTCCTCTTCAATCTGTTTCCAATCCCTTCTCTTGCTCTTTTAGTTTCTTCCTTCCCAGCTGTTTTCTATGCGTCCGACTCCGACGACAGTCAGATCATAATATATATATATATATATATATATATATATATATATATATATATATATATATATAATATATATATATATATATATATATATATATATATATATCTTATATATATATATATATATATATATATATATATATATATATATATATATATATATATATATATATATATATATATATATATATATATATATATATATATATAACTCTATATATATATATATATATATATATATATATTTTTTACAGTTGTCACCACCACTCACGGGCAGAGCCCTATTCAAGGAGGGGGTGTTGAACGCCTCAAAAATTCATCTAACGCAAATTACGCAGATGAGCACAGACGCAGGCTTTAAAGTGAGGGAGATTAAATTCAGCAGGAAACACAGAAAATGGAAGAGAATTCCACAGAACAGAGGTGGCAGGAAAGAAGGAAGCACCGCAGCGAACTAGCCTGGAGTTACCAATATCATTTGCAGACACAGCACCCCTTGTGCTACGAGGGCGTCGTAAAGGTGGTGGTACGCGAGTGATAAGTTTCCTCGAGCACCTGCCGCTGCGGTACCTATAGAAAAGAGATAAAGCACCAACATCGCGCAGCAAAGATAGAGGGTCAAGTGAACTGGAAAGTGCAGAACAGTTTATAAGCCTTTTGGCCTTTGACTCGACCCTATCCAAAAGCCGGGTGAAACCAGAGCCCCCAGATATGAGAGCAGTACTCCATACAAGGGGCGGATGAGACCCTTGTATAGCTGGAGTAACTGAGAAGAGGAAAAAAAGTCTCGCAGTCTAAACAGAACTCCCAGTTTCTTTGACCACCCTAGGGTTTATGTGAGGTTTCCAAGACATGTTTTTGTTTATGTTAAGGCCAAGGATGTTTTATATTGTCAACAGGAGAGACGAAAGAACCGGAAAGAGATTGGAAAGTTAGAAGGTGTCTTAGAGAGGGGAGGACTGTAGAAGTTGAGTTTAAAATGAATTTCACAAGGTTCAGACGACCCCACCCGGAAATTCTATCCAGATCTGCGAGAATAGAATCGGAAAGACTAAGACGAGAGGCAATTCTAGAAGCAAAAGAAGGAGCAGAATTGAAATGAGTTGAAGAATAAAGGGTCGAGTCATTGGCACATGAGTGAATAGAGTTAGATGTGCAGGTGAAAAGATATGGAAAGTAGGAATAAAGTAGGAGATAAGACAGAACCCTGAGGAACACCACTATTGACAGAAAAGGAAGAAGAAGTCGCCCCATCAACAACAGCCGATATTGA
>JABUQX010066092.1:17500-22500 GCA_015478945.1 Trachelipus rathkii | reverse complement strand
TATTCATACGTGAGGTATGTTAGATTTGTCGTTGTACATTGTATTCTCAGTTCAGGTTATGATATGTTAGCTTTATTGATGTGAAAACTTTGTTACCTTAGCATATATTCGTTGGTCTGTATGATAATTAGGTAAGGTTATGATAAATGTTTGTTAAATATTACTATGTTAAGGTAAAAATACCAATGATATGTTACAGATACGTTTGAAAAAGTGTGAACAGGTTACGTTCTGTATGCAATGTTAGTTACTTTACTGTTGTTAAGTATGGAACTTTGTTAATGTTGGCTGTTTATTCGTGCGTAAGGTATGTTAGGTTTGTCGTTGTACATTATATTCTTAGTTCAGGTTATGATATGTTAGCTTTATTGATGCTAAAACTTTGTTACGTTAGCATATATTCGTTGGTCAGTGTATAAAGAACTTATTTTTATGTTATGTTTATCCAAAATGATACTCGAAATATGACTTGAATCAATAGATCAATAGATCATGGAAGGGTGGGTGGGGAGGGGAGTAGAGGGACGGGTGGTTTGATTTACTGATTTATTGATTTACAGTTTTAAAATCAGTAAACTATTACACTTTACTATGATATTTTATTCAAAGAACTTGTTTTTATGTTATGTTCGGCTAAAACTTTGTTATTTTTATGTTGTGTTTGGATAAACTTTGTTATGTTTGTATTATGATATTTAGGTAAGGTAAGGTTATGATGACGTTTTGTTAAATTTTACTATATTTAATGTAAAAAACTGTTACGTTAGCATTATATTCGTTGTCAGTATGATAATTAGACAGGGTTATGCTAAATATTTGTTAAATATTACCGTGTTAATGTAAAATTAACATTGATATGTTAGAGATATGCTTGAAAAAGTGTGAATAGGTTACGTTTTGTACGCTGTGTTAGGTACTTTACTGTTGTTAAGTATGGAACTTTGTTAATGTTAGTAGTTTATTCGTGCGTAAGGTGTGTTAGGTTTTGTCATTGTACATTATATTCTTAGTTCTGGTAATGCTATGTTAGCTTTATTAATGTGAAAACAATGTTACGTTAGCATATATTCGTTGGTTAGTATATAAAGAACTTATTTTTGTACTATGTTTATCCGAAATGATACTCGATATGTGACCTGTATCAATAGATCAATAGATCAAAGGATCATGGACGGAACAGGGGTAGGGGAGGTGCGGGGAGGGGACGGATGGTTTGATTTACTGATTTACTGATTTACTGCTTTAAAATCGGTAAACTATTACACTTTACTATGATATTTTATTCAAAGAACTTATTTTTATGTTATGTTTGGATAAAACTTTGTTATTTTTATGTTATGTTTGTTTTAAACTTTGTTATGTTTGCAATTATTTGTTGGGATTATGATATTTAGGTAAGGTTATGATAAATGTGTGTTAAATATTACTATGATAATGTAAAAAACTTTGTTACTCTGTAATAATAGCTCACCTCCCAATTTTAGCCCGATACGATAAACTAACCATGATATATATATATATATATATATATATAAATATTTATATACATTGAAACATATAAAAATAACTGCCTACCAAATATATATAAAAAATGTATATATACATATATATATATATATATATATATATATATATATATATATATATATATATATATATATATACTAATATTTATATATATATATATATATATATATATATATATATATATATATATATATATATATATATATATATATATATATATATATATATATATATATATGAATATTCGTTGGTCTCTATGATAATCGGACAAGGCTATGATAATTTTTGTTAAATATTACTGTGCCAATGTAAGATTAACGGTAATATGCAGGAGATATGCTTGGTATGAATAGTTACGTTTTGTATGCAATGTTGGTTACTTTACTGGTGTTAAGAAGTGTGGAACTTTGTCAATGTTAACAGTTTATTCGTGTGTAAGTTTGTGTTAGGTTTGTCGTTGTACATTATATTCTTAGTTCATGTTATGTTATGTCGGATATACTTTTTATTGATACGGAATCTTTAGTACGTTAGAGTATATTCATTTGATCATTATGATGGGCATTATGTCTTTAATGTTGTGATAGAGGCTTTTGACGTATTACCATAGTAAAATAAATTAACATTATTATGTTAGAATATGCTTGACAAAGTGTGAATAGGTTACGTCTTTGTATGCTATGTTAGTTACTTTACTGTTGTTAAGTGTGGAACCTTGTTAACGTTAACAGTTTATTCATGTTTAAGATGTGTCAGGTTTGTCGTTGTGCATTATATTCATAGTTCAGATGATGCTATGTAAGCTTTAATGTAAAAACTTGTTACGTTAGCATATATTCGTTGATCAGTTTGATAATTAAACAAGGGTATGATAATTTTTGTAAAATATTACCATGTTAATCTAAAATTAACTGTTATGTTAGAGATATGCTTGACAAAGTGTGCATAGGTTACGTTTTTGTATGCTATGTTAGTTACTTTACTATTGTTAAGTGTGGGACTTTGTTAATTTTAACGTTTATTCGTGTTTAAGGTGTGTTAGGTTTGTTGTTGTACATTATATTCTTCAGGTTATGTTATGTTAACTTTATTAATGTGAAAACTTTGTTACGTTATATGCTCGTTGATCAGGGTATAAAGAACTTGTTTTTATATTATATTATCAATGATACTCGAAATGTGACTTGAATCAATAGATCAATAGATCGATAGATCATGGGAGGGTGGGATGGTATGGAGGGTAGGGTGGATGATTTGATTTACTGATTTACTGATTTAGGGTATGTAAAACATTACAATTTTACTAAAAATATGACTTGAATCAATAGATCAATAGATCAATAGATCAATAGATCAATAGATCAATAGATCAATAGATCAATAGATCAATAGATCAATAGATCAATAGATCAATAGATCATGGATAAGGTGGGCAATGTGGCATGGCTGGTTTGATTTACTGATTTACTGATTTAGGGTATGTAAAACATGACAATTTTACTAAAAATATGACTTGAATCAATAGATCAATAGATCAATAGATCAATAGATCAATAGATCACGGATGGACAGGAGGGTGGTTGGATGGTGGATTGATTTACTGATTTACTGCTTTAGTGTATGTAAACATGATAATTTTAGTAAAAATATGACTTGAATCAATAGATCAATAGATCAATAGATCACGAAAGGGGTAGGGAGGGCAGTTTGATTTACTGATTTACTGATTTACTGCTTTAGGGTATGTAAAACATGACAATTTTAGTAAAAAAATATGACTTGAATCAATAGATCAATAGATCAATAGATCAATAGATCAATAGATCAATAGATCAATAGATCACAGAAGGGGTGATGAGGGGTTGTTTGATTTACTGATTTACTGATTTAATGCTTTAGGGTATGTGAAAACGTAAATTTGTAAGTTATAAACATAAAAAGAATAAGAAATTTTATTTATTTATTTATTTATTTATTTTTTATTTTTTTCTTGATGGTTCTGAAACCATCATTTTCGAAATCTACAGACTCGATAACATATATAAGGACACCAACATTGTTGTTATACGAATGTTTATTAGCTCAGCACCGCACCGGCTCCAGCACCGGTGCCGGTACTGACTCTGACTCCTCTGACTCAGACTCCTTCACCGACTCATTCCTTCTCTGACTCCGAATCTGTCTCCTTTCTCCACTTCTGTTATGCATTTCATTCATTTCTAAGGGGAGACCCCTTTAAGGGCGCTGACACCCTTTACGACATTATAACCGGCATTTTTCGGGGTCTACAGGATCATGCAATGCACCGAAGACTAATATCGTATTATTATACAAATATTTACTAACCTTTCGGTGCCGTGCCAACTCTACTGATTCCGATGTCAAGTCTTTCTAAATTCGACCTGAATCCGCTCTCTAAATTTCAGCCTTATACAAACAATTCGAATTTTAGGGGAGCAGCGTCCCCCCTTACGAAGGACAGAGGGGGACGTAATCTGTCTACGACGAAGTTACACGTTATACGCTATAAGCTCACCTCCCAATTTTGGCCCGATACGATGAAAGACTAACAAAACGCGGAAGCAGATATATATATGAATAATAATAAAATAATAATAATAAAAAATAATAATAATAATAATAATAATAATAATAATAATAATAATAATAATAATAATAATAATAATAATAATAATAATAATAATAATAATAATAATAATAATAATAATAATAATAATAATAGTAATAATAATAATAATAATAATAATAATAATAATAATAATAATAATAATAATAATAATAATAATAAATATAATAATAATAATAATAATAATAATAATAATAATAATAATAATAATAATAATAATAATAATAATAATAATAATAATAATAATAATAATAATAATAATAATAATAATAATAATAATAATAATAAAAATAACACACGAACGAGTATTACACTCACGGAAGAACATTAGGCCTAATCTTCACTCGGAATTGGAAACGTCAAAAGGGCGTAAAACACATAATTTCGCCTTCGCTCTCTGGGGGAGGTACCTCCTATATACAACCTAGCGACTTGAAAACTCGCCTGTGATCAGTTTAACATACCAAAAGCCGATATACAAAGTTTCCTAATGATAGCTCAAACAGTCTTTAAAAAATTGGTGTAAGCAACGCTTTTTATTTAATTTTTTTTATTTATTATTTATTTTGTTTATTTATTTATTTATTTATTTATTTATTTATTTATTTACGAACTTACCACCCTCATATTCGAGTTCTACTTCCTTATAAACATTTATTTTGATACTAATATGGGACTAGACGACTATTTATTAATTCTGTACTGCACCGGAGCCAACACCGGTGTAGATGTCAACTCCGGTTCTTCTTACTCAGACTCCTTCTCCATTCTTTCCTTCTCAACCTCCGAATCAGACTCCTTTCTCCACTTTTCTTATGCATTATGT
>JABUQX010066092.1:0-2500 GCA_015478945.1 Trachelipus rathkii | reverse complement strand
TTGGGAACCGAATTAGAGAATTTAACGGGAGGGGACGAACCTCCGAAAATAGAAGATCCGCGTGATATCTTGAAAATTGACCGAAAGAGTTTGATACGACTACGGAAAGAAGACATGTCGTTAAATCGGTATATGGAACAAGGTCAGAAGATATATGACGACTACACTGGTGAATACGATATGTATCGGGAATTATTATATAGAATGGAGAAAAGCAACCGGGAAATAATAAAAAGACTAGTGGTCTCGAAACAGCTCAGAATCAAGTTAATGAGAGTCGCGCAAGAATCCACGCTGGGAGGACATCTTGGGATAAATAAGACGCGAGGAAAATTGTTGAATAATTTTTATCGGCCGAAATACTTAGGACCACCATTATTTGCTTATAGAGAAGCATCTCAAGAAAGCACAGGGTTCGCGCCGTTTGAACTACTATACAGAAGGACAATGAGAGGATCATTACAAATTCTGAAAGAGTTATGGACAGAAGAAATTCGTGAAGATGAAGTAAAGAATAATCACCAGTACGTATTCGAAATGCGTGAAAAGTTAGAGGAAACAATGAAAGTTACTCTGGGTCGAAATAAGCCCGAGATAAGTTTGGGGAATAATGAAGTGAAAAGCAATTGTTTAAAGGAACAAACGATCGTCCATCATAAAGCACCTAAGTGGACCGCCATGCGACGTTCAAAAGCTCTTCACAATGATAGGACAGAAAATTCATTAAGAGAGGGTATCAAAATCAGAACCCAGAACAAAGGATACAAGAGTTTAACAAAAAGACGTAAAGACGGAATACCTTACCAGAATTCATCTGTGGGTCGAGATGAAGGAAAGAAGTGAACCTATGACAAGCGAGGATGACATTCGCTGAAACTAAATAAGATTAGTTTTAATATGGTTTCAGTGGTTAGACGCTGCTCTTTGGAAAACTTTTATTAAATGTTACAATTTAAGTCCGTGTTTAAAGCTTAGCGCAAGTGTAATGCATAGATTGAATATAAAAGGGTGATATATTTAAAAATAACAAAAATCACACGATGTTCCTACTACTACTACTACTACTACTACTACTACTACTACTACTACTACTACTACTACTACTACTACTACTACTACTTAAATCATTCGCTATCATTTTTATTTTCATTTATATTTAACCTTCTTCCTCTATTTCATTACAGACATTACCCCCTTCCCCACAAAGACTCCTTATTCTTTTCTTCTTCTTCTTCTTTTCTTCTTCTTCTTCTTCTTTTTCTTCTTCTTCTTCTTCTTCTTCTTCTTCTTCTTCTTCTTCTTCTTCTTTCTTCTTCTTCTTCTTCTTCTTCTTCTTCTTCTTCTTCTTCTTCTTCTTCTTCTTCTTCTTCTTCTTCTTCTTCTTCTTCTTCTTCTTCTTCTTCTTCTTCTTCTTCTTCTTCTTCTTCTTCTTCTTTTTCTTCTTCTTCCCATTTATCGTCCAATAGCACATATACCGCTTATCATGTCATCCTTCACTGTGATTCTACTACTACCACTACTACTACTCACTACTAACTACTGCACTAAAACTACTACTCTACTCACTTTACTACTTACTACTACTACTACCACCGAATTATAACTGTTATACGATTAACTATATAATAGTTCATGTACAGCTTATATATACATACTATACTACTACTACTAACAAAGCTGTAGCTGTTATTCTGTTGTTGTTGTTGTTGTTGTTGTTGTTGTTGTTGTTGTTAATTGTTTTGTTGCTGCTGTTGTTTGTTGAGATGGTGGTCTAGAATGTCTATGTTGGTTAGGGTAATATATATACTATATATATATAATATATATATATTATATATATTATATAATATATATAGTATATATATATATATAATATATAAATATATATATATATTATATATAAAATATATATATATATAATATATATAATATATATATATATATTATATATTATATACTATATATATACATATAATATATATTATATATATATTATATATAATATATATATAAATTATATTATTTTATTATATTATATATATATTATTATATAATATAATATTTATATACTATATATATATATATATATATATTATATATACTATATATATATAATATACATATATATATATTATATATATATATATATAATACTATATTATACTATATATATATATATTGTATAATATATATTAATTATACAATATATATATATATATATATATATACTATATATATATACTATATATATTTATATATTACTCATATATATATATATTATATATACATTTCTAACTAAACATATATATATATTTATATACATATATATATATAAATATAAACTATATATATAATATATATTTATATATATATATATTTATAATATAATATAATATATATATCATATATATAATAATAATATATATATATATATATATATATTATTATATATATATACTATATATTATATATTATATGTATATATATATATTCTCTCTCT
>JABUQX010066090.1:15000-26933 GCA_015478945.1 Trachelipus rathkii | reverse complement strand
ATGGGGAGAGTGTAATTGGATTGCTGATTTCCCATATAGTTAACATGTAAGCAGATATCGTTTGCTGATGTGTCTGTGATGGTCATCAGCAATCTCTCTTGTCCATACAATCTGACTATTTTATCTTAAGAATCTCACTTTTCTCTAATGGTTTCTGCATTATATAACTTCTTGTATTGATGGCCTTAACCTGAACAATTGTTCACTCTTGATGATCGTCCAGTATATATTTATTCATTATTTAAAACTGTGGTTGTAATACAGTTTACTTTTATATTTGGTTGAAAACCTCTATATCAGTTGCAGTTCATCGACGCTTGAAACCGTGTTTGATATGATATCGATGTTGATAAGTATCTTATTCCTTCAGACTATAATGTTCCCTATCCAAATCCTTCACTACAGAAATTAAACTTCGACATTCACACGAGCATACTACCGTCTTCTCTGTACAGCAGTAAGCAGAGACCTGTCAGTGTGACTATGTCTCTGGGTTATGAGTACCTAAATGAAATTATCAACCAGTTGTTGTCGCAATGTGCTTCCCTGACACCTATTTCCGCACTTCTCAATGTGCTGTGCAGCCTCAGTACAATTATATCATTTCTGTCGTAGATAATTCTATGATGTCATAATTCCGTGTTCAGACAGGCCTCAGTATACAAAGAATATATTATTGAGTGATACTTATTTGATCATATATATGATTTATTATATATTATTCTATATATATTATATTTATTATTTTATTATATATATATATTTTATTTTATATATTAATATTATTTTATATTTTATTATTTTATATTTATATAACTATTATATACTTTATTAATATATTTTATATATTATATTATATTATATTTATCATTTTTATTAATATTACTATTTACTTTTATTTTTTTATACATTCTGCTGTAAATCATAAATATTTTAATACTTTTTATTATATTTTTTTCCTTTAAACCACTTAAACTTTTTTCCCATAAATATGGGGGTTCATTTACCCTCGCACAGTAAGGATTTCTTGTTATTAGAATGAACACTGGTTACTTGAGATTTTTGATTGTCAATTAAATTCTATATAATTTAATATTAATTTGGAAATATATTATTTGAGTTAAGATGATGACTCTCATGGTGCAGAGGGATACTGTATTATATATATTTACATTTCCAATTTTAGTATATTATATTAGTTATTATATTTATATATTATATTATATATTTTTTATATTTTTTATATTATTTATATATTTTATTTTTAATATATATATATATATATTTATATTATTTATTTTATCTAATTTAAATATTATCTTTATATATTTATATTATTATTATATATTATTATCTTATATTTTTATATTATATCTTATATATGTAATTATTATATTATATATTTATATATACGGTACTATTATATATTTTATATTTTTTTTTATTATCTATACCATAAAATTAAGTTAATACATTACAATTAGTGGTGTTTTTTTTTAAATTCAACTATAAAAACAAATAAGCACTACAATTTTTAATAGTTATCAAATCATAAATTATAATCTATATCAATACATATATATTAACAATAAAATATATACAACAGGTACCTTCTATAATAAATGCCTTTTGCCTTAGCACAAGCCTTAAGTCTGTTGGACCAGTCATCTATTCTTAGCATGCACAACCTCCATCAGAAAGTTTCACCCACATCCCATTGGGCTTACGCTTTAAGTATAACCAATATTTTGGGTATGTTTCACATCTAGATGCCTCTTACCAGAATACTGCTCTGCGATTCCTTGTGCTATTTGCTGAGTATGGTGTTGCATTTTGCTAATCTCATAGGATTCTTCGAGTTGCGTGGGTCGGAAGTATGTCTCTTTTTGATCATTTTTTGGACTTTATTCTCTTATGCAGTTAATTTATTATTGTAGATAGTTATTATTTCATAATCCGCCTTTGTACAATGAACTCACTGGCCCTTTATTCTGTGCGAGTTTGTTGTAGTACTGGTTATAAATATTAGTTACTTTATTCTGATGTTGCGTAGAATACAGAAGTATGTAATGATATGCTTTAATTTTACGCTAACACAGTCGCACATATATGTTTCATATTAGTTATTTAGTGGTTAACTTTAGCTTATTTCTGGATATAATCATCGTTTTGTCCGACAAATATAGTTAAGCTATTCTATCTTTCCTCTATCTTCCTTTCTAGTACTATTTGTGCTGTTCACTGGCACGCGGGGTATACTTGATTTGCGGCTTATTATACCTTTTACTGACGTTTATAGAACCGTGTCTGATCCTCTTTTTCTTTGACCTTCTCATTCTTCTCTCTCTTTGAGACAGTTTATCTTTTTTTTCTGAATAGGGTTTCATTATGTAATGTCATCACATGAAGAACCAGGACTAAGAAGGGATAACTTCTTTTACGGCACGTAGATTGGTTAGTCGATCTTCTTATTATTAATTACCACGCTAGTTAAATAAAAGAAGTTTTATGAGAATTTGAGAGCTGCTGCAGGTCACAGACTTTTTCCTTTGGATGCTGTGAGATTTATAGACGGTAAATATACTCATATGGGGTGATAATTATTTAGGGACATTTACATAATTTATTAATTTATACGTATTATCTTATATTATAACACTTTAATTTTAATTTTTACTTAATATACTAATTGTTAAACTTGTTTATATTTATATTATATTAAGTTGCTATAAATTAATTAAAAATTTCAAATTAAAAAGATTACATAAATATATATAATAATATAATTGTGGTGTCCCTATTCACCCATTCATGATTTTTATGTGGGGGTCAATTGTAGATAATTATCTAATATTTTTGCATATAAATTTATTATTTTATTATATAATTAATATTTACCTTAATATAAGTGGTATAATTCTTGTTTTATTTATGTAAAATTAGCTATTAAGGTAATAAATATGTTCAATAATTTAATACATAAAATAAGAATAAAATGGTGTCTCCTCATATTTCACATACTGGTGATATATAACCATTTTGTTACATGTATTTGAATCAATAGGTATTTAACTTTTTCTCAGTTAAATAGCACTAACATATCTCATAACTGTTACAATACACTGAATAAAATTAATTAAAACTGTCCATAACTTCATTTTAGTATAAAAAGTTATAAGAAATATACTTACATTTTTTTCCAAAAGTGAAATCTAATTTACAGATGATAACTTCACCTACCAAACTAAACTCTGCTACCATTTTTAAAAAAATTAAAAATCTAGTCTAAATTAATACTATCTAAACAAAACCTGTTGTACTACCACGTGGCTATTTGATATATGAGCAAATAAAAATTTAAAATTTTTTCACTTTTTACTATTTAAATGTGTCCCATATCACTACCACAATATTTTATCACTAGCCTACCAATTCATCATCTCTGCCTCAACGTCTATATTATATATATTATATTTTCAGTATATGGTTATATATATATTTTTATTTTAATTATCTGAAAATAACAAGATGAAAATTGGAGCATATATTTTCTTGTTGCGTTGCACTTTTCACTTGTTCCTCTTAGGGGAACTTTGAATGGTTATAAGGTTTCGTGGTAGCTGTGATCGAGGTTTTTTTTGAGTTTGAGACTATTTATGTATTTGTTGTTAAGAGACACACTTAGACTTACTTGCTTAGAAGATTTTCACTGGAATTATTTATTTTAATTCTTTAAACTTATATTCTTATAATATATTATTAATATGCTCATTATATATGACCTTTGATCTTTTTTATAATGAATTTTAGCATTTCTTATTTAATCTTCACTCTTCTATGATTATTCGAATTGTTAAAATATATTATATCTTCTCTTCATTTATTTGTTCTTATTCTCCTCATACTTACAATTTAATTTGCGTAATAACCTATTTCTCTCAGTAATTTTTTGTGAGTAAGTTATGTATTCTTCTGTAGATTATATTTTGCTTTAATCTATTGGGTAGATCTTCTGTTATGATTTTGGATATATTATTATGTCTATATCATTTTCTCTTCTTGGTTTTTCCACTTATATTTTTTTGTATCTCTTGATTCTCATGTATGAAGCTTTAAAAATCTTTTCTCTGCTCTATATTATGTCTAGTATTTATATTATCTTTGAATGTGTTGAGAGTTGATTTAAGTATATTTGTTATAGGGTGTTTTTATTTAACTCTCTAGGGTTCACTTCTCATGAGGAGCGACGAGAGATGCGTGTAGGGGGTCAGAAGCGGATGGACTACTGTTCCATGATTTGGCTCCAGAGACGGGATTTCCATGTCAGGTGTTGGTGTTTATAATTTGTTCCTTATTGCATCTTTCATTTATGAGTTGTGAGAGGTGTTATGAAATGCCTGAGAGTCTCTTCACTAATGCTACCAACGGATTAGTCATGTATTAACAGCAAAATATAGTTTATTTTATTCCTTTTTTTTTTACCGGATCTTCTATACTGTATTGCGAGGCGCACCACTATAATTATGTTGCTGATTAATGTGTTTTAATTCAGATGTGAGGCGTTATAATTGACACCCCATATTAGTATCACTTACCTCTATGCGGTATGTATGGCTTAATTTTTCTTTAACTAGGTTTAATTAGCATACTCTTTACATATTTTTGTTATAGTGCATTTTTTCTCTTCTCTGTTGGGAGTTACCGTATTGATATATTACTATTGTAGTATTTTACTCATTCATTAATTGATATTGATATATATTTTTTTAATTCTATTTATTCCTATAATATATATATATATATATATAGATTGATGGTGTATTTATATTATATATACCTACCGTTATGCTCCAGGTGATAGGTTATATCATAGGGGTTCTTTAATTTTAAATTTGGATATATATTGATGGGTCGTTAAGGCAGTGGGGGTTGCTGAATGCGGGGGCGGGTGAGCTCAAACGATTGCCCAGCACGTCTATAAGGCTTCGCTGAGGGAATATGAAGAGGTATTATTGATTCAGTTAAGAGGCGTATATTCGTTGAAGTGAGCCACAGGAGCATGCGACGTGGAATGAAGCGTTTTTAAGGGGTGAAGGATTATGGAGGGTAGGATACTATGTACTTTTGAAAAAGAGGAGCGTGAGCAGTGTACTTGAGTTAGTATAATGAGTAGGATTATTGGTGAAGATATGTGCAATGTAATTGGAGAGCGGTGGAGTGTATAGATTGTTGGGTGTATCTTTTAGGTTTTGTGTTGAATGTGTTTATGGGTGTTAGTGAGTGGGGATGTAAGGGGCTCAGAGCTAGAGATGTATGGTGTGTGCTGGTTTTCATAGGCTAGTTGGCGGAGGTTCTGTTCTGAAGTGTAGTTGCCTCAGGGGTAGAAGAGAGATAGTTCAAGAGGGGATGAGGTGGATTATTGAGATCAGTATATGCGTACTTTGCGAAAGAGCTGTTTTGGTAGGGAAGCATGAGTTTCGAACTCACGATCAGGGCGTTGGACCTCGGTTCTGAATATATACAATTTCTGTAGTACGAAGGACCATCATATTTATAAACGCAACTAGTGCTAGTTAATAAATAAAAGAAATATTACAGCATATTTAAATACAATATATATTTTATATATATATTATATATATATCTATTTATATTTATTATACTTATTATATAATATATAATATTAACATTATATATTATATATTATATATTATTATTATTTATATAATATATTTAATTTTATAATGTATATTATATATTATTATAATATTATAGTATATTAATATATAATATGGCTACTGTTTTATAGCTTAAGTATAACTCGTCCTGTTAGGTCGAGTTATACGTTTGGTTGTTTTTTTTGTCGCGTTTATCTTGAGCTCCTTCTTCTCTCTCTCGTCTACTCTAACCTTTTGACCCCTTCTTCTCGCTAATCGAAGAGAAAATTATTTCTCTCTAGCTATAGGCTCCGATCGGACGCTGCCTCACCCTACACGCGGGATCTGATCTCGTCGGTGGACGTACACTGTGGCGCTGCCCCATCTTAAATTATAGGCTTTTTTTATAATAATTTAGAATGTTTAATTTCAATTTTATGGATTTTTTTGATTTTTGAAAAGTATTGATTATATATATATATATATATAAATATTGTATATTATTAGTAATATATTAATATATATATATATATATATTATATATATAATATATATTATATATATAATTATATAGTATATATTTAATATTAATATTTAATATTATAATATATATATATATATTAATATTATATATATATAATATATATATATATTAAATTATTATTAATTATAATATATATTAATATATATGGTCAGTATTTTTTAATGCTCAACGTTGTAGCTAGAGCGGCAAGAATCTAACCAGGTAAAACAAATTATTATTTGGATTAGACGAAATTTCTAAGGATGGGGATTTAACTTTTTTTTTTTTTTTTTTTTTTTTTTTTTTTTTTGAAGTAAATTTTTTTTTTTTTAACTAAAGGAATACCTAGGGTTAAAACAGCAAGATGTGAAGGTCGGGCGTTCTTCGGCATCCGGTGGATCGACGGAGGGGGATTAATACCCCTTCGGGGATGGTCTTCCGGAACCGCTCTTGTCTTGGGTGTCGCGGGGGTCCTCGCCCCATCACCCTCATCGGGGTTACAGAACGTCCACCTCTGTCCCCTATCAGGCTCGAGCCCCATAAAACTTTGGGTGAATATAATGTTTTATTTTGGAAATTTAAAGTTTTCTTCTTAGCGGGGCTACGAGCCGACGGGGGAAGAGGCGGGGGAACGTAATTCATACCCCGGAGGGGATGGATCCTCGAGGCAATCCACGCGGACACCCAAAGGCACAACACGGCGGGGTTCCGGAGACATCCTCAGGGGGGGGAACAATTAGTCCCCTCAGTCCGCTCATCGGGAGCGACCGAGACCGACCCGACTCCTGCCATCTTTGGCGGTTTCACCTCCCTCACGGTACTCTCTCTTTCAGCGTTAACACCTTCTCCCCTTTCTTTACTCCTCACCCCACAACAACAACACATAAAAAACCAACAACAGTTAATTCCATCCCTTGCATTTCAGGCTTGATCTCTCAACTATATACCCATACTCTGTTTTACACCGTAAGCGATTGCCACGGTCTCTCTAGCTCCATACTAGCTGAGCATTAAATAAATTGAACATCTCTCTGCACATCCAACTGCCAGACTTATATAATATCGCCAAAACTCAACCAACGTAAACGACTAATTATCCCCCACACACCACAAAAAAAGGCCCCTCACGACCTATTTCATCCAGACTACACTCGGCTCTAGTACTCAGGTGTCAGTTTACTCAAAATTCGAACTCATTCATCGCTGCAGTATCAACTGACCACACCGCAATCTTGGCCTATTTTAATTATTTTATTATATTATTATTCTTCATTTATTATTATTATTTATTATTTATTATATTATTAATTTATTATTACTTATTATTATTATTATATTTTATTATTATATATTATTATTCATTATTATTATTATTATTATTATTTATTTTATTGTTACAATATTTTAAAATTTGTAAGCATAATAATGCCTAATCAATGTTTTTTTCCAATAAAAATCGAACACTCAAAATTGCAATTAATTTTCGTACGATTTCACGAACGTCCGTTTTTTCCTAAAAATGAAATGGGTCTTTACACAGTAAGGCTTGATGTCTTTGGTCATATATATATTATATAAGTTATATATTTGATATTATGTAATACAAACTATACATAACACTGGTGGAATTTATCACATATAATATATAGAAAGCTATTGCTCATGAGCCATATGTCACCATAAATTAAAAAAAAAAAAACTTCTTTAGAGAGTATCATGGATCTAGGGCTATAAAAGTTAATCATCATTAGGTAAAATACAACTTTATCACACAGTCACTCCTTTAATCTGAAATCTATATCTTATATATATATATAATCATATATATTTTGTATATATATTTATATTATAATACTTAAATATCTAGGTTTTTGCATACTATCATATTAATATATACTATATTATTATATTATTACTACTATCATTATTATATATTAATCCTACTACTTCACTATTATTACCTATTATATATATTATAATATATATTAATATATATATAATATATTATTAATATTATACTATATATATATATTATATATATCTATTATAAACTATACAGTTATATATACTTCTTTGAAAATATTAACTTTCTATCATCTTATGCTCTCAGATAATCACTTCGAAGTTACAACCTTGACTCATTATAAATATACATCATCAAACGAATCAGATATGAAATAGACTGTTGGGTTTACTTCTTACAAAGTCTGCGTATATCTATTTCATTGGTTATCAATATAATAACTAGAGAGTTCCTACTCTATCTAACAAAAAGTGTATAATCTAATTTTCACTGATTCTCTGTCCAGATCTCGAGTACTCATTACAATTTGAATACGGCTTTTTCATAATGCTGTTAGTAGAGAAAAAATGTACTGTATTAATATTTAATACAATCAATAAAAAAATAATGAATATTTGTCTTTTTCTTGCTACACACTGGGATAGAAATGGAAATGGAATATACTTAAATATTATCATGCTACCTATAAATGATTCATCACTAAAATCAAACATCGATTGAAATCACATTTGTATTTATATCTTAAGTAAAAAGGATAAAATAATACCTATAAGTTGATAAAACTATAGATTTATTTTTAACTACAACAGGCACTCTCTATACAATAGACTTATGACAATAAATTACATCTTATGTATATATAACTTACCTAAAACATGAAAATGTTAACTACCTTCTAATATTTTTATTTATATTTATAAGTATTGCATGGAAAGGTGCACACGTAAAATACATTGCTGACCTACTAATAATCTACAGAGATCAATAATTATTTATCACCTTTTTTACATCTCAGCTCTTAAGTAGTTAACTACCTCTACTACTATCCACGAACTATCAATCATTCAATATATGAATACTTCACAAAATATGTTGCACTAATTCTCTGCATACACTTTTATTACTTATCAATTTAATATATTGCAATGACTATAAAATAAAAAAATTTAATAAAGTAATTTTTAATACTAACAATTATATACTTTGGTAATACATTATAATACATTGCAATATATGTATTGAAAGGCATGATTGCTTACAGACATTATTCTAGATACTTAAAATAAATAATTTTTATTAGAACGAGAAATAATTACTCTGCATCATATGGTAGTCACGTTGAACTATAAAATGACAACCTATGATGATCAAGACTATATTGATTTCACCTAACTATATAAACATGAATAGATGCTTTGCATGGGCAGGAAGTGCGGGATTTATTTTTTATTAACGGATAAAGTTCATATATTTTTACTTAGACTATTTTTTTTTTTATATTTTCTTTTGTAATAATTGTTTGTATTTATGCCTAACAATATGAGCTTTCTCAAATAAATTATATTTTTAAAAAGACTTCAAATTTTAAGAATTTTAGAGTTAAATGTTAAATAAATAAAATATATAAGAAAGCAAACTAAGGATCGTATCATATAAGTGTGAAGTGATGATATAAATGATAAATTTAACTTAAATTCAATTCAAGTTATTTTATCTCTTTTATTTTATTTATTTAGTTGTTTATTTTTTAAATATTTGATTAAGTCGTTTTATAAACCTTATGATTAATAACCTATTCTATAATAGGATTCTCTCATTTATAAATTATGACAGCATGCATATATGACAGCAGCTATAGTATATGTAGTAGAGTAGTAGTAGTATGATATGTATAAGGTAGTATGTTAGTAGTTAGTTTAGTAAGATTAGTTAGTGTAAGTTAGTAGTTAGTGTTAAATGTAGTAAGTAAGTAGTAGTATTAGTAAGTTAAGTAGTAGTAGTAGTTCGTGAATTATAAATATATATATTTACTATAATATATATTATATTATATATATATATATAATATTAATATATAAATTATATTATTATATTTATCTTAATTATATATATATACTTATATATTCATATTATTATATATTATATATCTTATATTTATTATATATTCTATTTATTTATTTTATATTTAATATATATATATTATTTATTATTTATTATATATATATATATATATATATTATATATACTTACGGAGAAAAAGTCTATAGTTATATGACTAACTTATTTGAATCGGTACTTTCGTATAGCCCCTAAAATTAAATAGTATAAATATAGGGTTTAATCTTTATTGGACCAACTAAAATATGCTTTCTATTATAGGGATTTATGATGATCTCAAATATTAATAGGACCTGTTACTTTACGACTCCGTCAGTTTTAATTTTTTTTATTTTTTCTTAATTTTTTTCAAGTGTATAAAAGTGTAAAAGATAAGTTTAAATTGCCTTTGCATATTGGCCAGGAGTCGGGGTCTCTCGGCCTTTCACTGAAGGGAACGACAATGTGGATAGTCGACTATTTCCCCCCTCATCGGGGAGGGTCTTCCGATCCCCCGCTCTTTTTGTATTTATTGGGTGATCGCGGGGGTTCTCTTTATTTATATTTAACCAGACACTTTTACCTTCTTGTCGAGTTCTCAACTTTATTCTTAAATACCCGTCCGGCTTCGATGACCTCCCTATTTATTCAGTCGTTGATATAACTCTATATTTTACAAATAATTATATATTATAATATTTATATTTTAATTATTATTATATATATTAATATATAATATATTATATATTATTAATATATATATATATTTTTAATATATTTATTTTAATTTTATTTTATATATATATAATATATTTATTATATATATATTATATATATATATATTTATATTATGGATACAGCAGGGATAGTATATATAAAACATGATATTATCAAATATTTATTATATTATAAATTATTTTATGTAATTATGTGAAAATGAAAACATGTACCTTTTAAATTATTGTCGTGGTTCAATATTTAGGCGTTCGGGAATATCACTTGTTATTCCTATCAAATTCTTAACAATTTAATATTAACAACTAAATAACAACTTGTTTTAATTAATGATAGATTAACATGTAACATACATGATTACTAAACCAAATGTTTGTAATTATTTTATTTTTTATATTAATATATTATTTTTTAGTATTAATCATTTCAGTTTTTTTGGAAATACGGCTAATAATAGACTTTAAAATACCAACAAACACCATAACTTAAATTCATAATAGAACTCAAGATTTAATGCACTGAATACAACAATTTATTAGTTATCAGTAACTCAGTTGAGTTTTTTGGTCGTTAAAATAATTCTATATCAGTTCTAAAGATGTTAAAGAAGGTCTAGAAATATAGCTTACTTTTTTTTTTTTTACTATAATAATTATATAGCATACTATTTTCCCTATGATTTTTTAGCAGTCCTTTTTATTATTATTAATTAATCATTTATATATAAGATATTATAAATTTAAATTTACTTTAGATCAAGGTCAATAACTATACTTTAAGTTCAATATATTATATATTATTAATATATTAATATTATTATTATATATTATTATTATAATATTATATTATTTTTCATAATTGCTAGTCATAGACTTGAGTTTCTAGGACCTTATACAATTGGATTATATAAGGTTTACCTCATGCTTTTTTATATAAGTATCTGTAAGGGAGAGTATTGATTTAGAATAATATTGGGTAGAGGGAGGAGGAGGGAAGAAGATTATAGTATATGGGATTTATATTTATAGTGGTATGGATGGAGAACGAGCATGCTTAAGCAGCACACTCTGCGCTAGGTTTTTTTATAACGAAGTATAGATAAGTTATTTATGTTACA
>JABUQX010066090.1:7500-10000 GCA_015478945.1 Trachelipus rathkii | reverse complement strand
ATAATATGATAATCAGTATTTTCTAATAATTTAACTATTATCCTTAAAGTAATAGTAGGAATGATCGTGTGAGTGAATCGTAGAAGAAGTTGAGTATATCTGTGGAAGAGTATAATGTTTAATAATTAATGAAATAGAGTCAATATAAATTATTTCATCAATATTGAATTTACTATAATATTTAGGGAGGTAATTATTTTATATATAATGACATTTATAATATAATACTGTTATCTATTCGTGTAAGATACATCTAAGTGAGTTTTCAGGTTAATTAATATATTGAGGTTCCGATGATGGAATAATTAGACGATACGGCTAAGTAAGGTGGAATTTTACCAGATGAGGTGGTATAGGTTAGATTTTAATAGTTGAGATTGAGAGTCTTAATGAGATATATACATATAATCATATTACTTATAAGACATTTTAGAGAATTAATAATATAATCAATAATTTCATGTGTGTATATCATGATTATGGTTATTAGTTATTATTTAATTATTGAGATATATATGTAATCATAATAATTAAATATTTTATATAGTCTCACAGACAATTTTATGAACTTAATTATCGATCAACTTTTTTATGAGAGTGTTATGATGGAATGTTTTCGGTATTTGTGGTCAAAGTGAGGACTTTTGCCCATTTTTGGGCCTAGTTAGTGGTCACGTTGTAGAGCGAGTTATTTGGCTAGGCAGTTTTTTCTCATAATTTAAGGACATACGTAGACTTTATCTCTGGCGCATATAATGGTAGTCTAGTAGGGTTTTCTGAAATAGAGAGATGCTTCTGGTTTCCTGAATGGGCGATATATTGACTTATGACGATGGTGCAGAAAGCTAGTATAAAGAACTATGAAACTTATTTAGAGGTATGTTGTATACAGCATGGTTGGGTCGAAAATTTATTATTTACCATTTTTTCCACATGTCTGGTGCAGTTTATCATGTATTGAACAGCGTTAGATGTTCACTCCTGTTCACATATATGTGAAGTACAACACATTTAGAAAGGATACTATTTTTAAGTATTGTGGTGCATCAGGTAGCGTACTGCAGACTGAGGTAGTTATTTTTATTTTTACTGAGTGTAGCGTGCAAATAGTCATAGACTATTTACTATTTTGATTAGGAAATATCAATAGTGTTATAATATTTTTTTTTATCCTTAGACTACATCTATATTATGGATAATAACCATTAAAGAATGGGCGATATAGATCACAGATTGATGGATTTTTTAATGTTACGTAATGGATATTGTTTATACGTATTATCTATAATATGATCAATATAATTTATTTAATATCAGTATTTTTTTGAAGCTTTTAAAAGGAAAATTTCTAGCATGGTGCAAGATTAATTATAATAAATAAGCTATGCTTTTAATTTTTTTTTCACATAAAAAATATCTTATCAGATAGTTTTTTGAAATAAGTTTGATTTTTGATTATTCTAAACTTTATTTCTTCCTTTATTCCATAATTTATGTTATTGACATAGCTAATTATTGCTTCATTAATCATTATTTAGAAAATGGTCATTTATGTAATGTTTATTGTTATGAAAAGATTATTTATTTTAAATGCAAACATCGTATGAATATATAATTTATACAATTATATAACCTTTTTGGAAAGTAGCAATAAAAACAGTTTTTGTGTATTTATTTGATGAAGTAAATATAATAAGTAATATGCCTCATGTGAGAATCAAAGTATTTAAATAAATGAAAATTACAATTATTGATTTTTTAACTTAGAGATTTATTTTTTTCTCAATAACACAGTTAGAGTAGCAAAATTCGTGAGCCTAGATCTTTGGCAAGTAAAGAATTATCAATTCCATATATTCGTTATAATGTATTTATGAATATTTCTAACTGAATTTTTTGAAAAAAGTAAATTTGAATTAATTGCAACAATCTATTATTATGGATTTCTTAAGTAGATTTTAAGCCATTTAACTTATCACTCAAACGTGCTCTCATCAATAAAAGATATTTTCTGTACTCTGAAAAGCCAAAACATATTTTTTTTCATTCTTACATAGGAGAAGAAAATCACTCCATTAAAGAATTTTTTTTTAAAAAATGTTTCCATCATAGCTAAATAATATAAACGAGGAAAAGCTCTCATCATTTTGTCTGTTAAAGGCATATGTGTACCGAGTCTTTGATAAGAATGATATTTTTTTAATTTTTTTATTTGGAAATTGTCGAGATCTTTCACTTCAGAGCAAAACAAATAAGCACAATTTTTCAATTATGAAATTCTTTTCAACTTTTTCCTCTAAACCTTTGTTTATACAAAAGTAAAATCACAAGAATTTTTACTTCTTTTAGCCTTTTTTTTTATATTATTAGAGTAGATGTGAAGTTTACCCTCCTACTTCGAGCATACATAAATTCTATATTTTGGCACCCAATTTACACCACAAAACAGGAAACGAATAAATATGCAGGAAAAGTGCTCGAAATAGAAATTTTAGAATTC
>JABUQX010066090.1:0-5000 GCA_015478945.1 Trachelipus rathkii | reverse complement strand
CCGGTGCTAGAGCCGGTGCGGTGCTGAGTCAGTAAACATTCGTTTGCTATTTTATTTTATATGTTTAATTTTACATTTAATTTTTGTTTTCAATTTAAATTTTTTTAATTATTTTCAAATTTTTATTATTTTTT
Organism: Trachelipus rathkii; assembly: GCA_015478945.1. Classification (NCBI taxonomy): domain Eukaryota; kingdom Metazoa; phylum Arthropoda; class Malacostraca; order Isopoda; family Trachelipodidae; genus Trachelipus; species Trachelipus rathkii. Next base: position 4,866 of record JABUQX010066090.1, on the reverse strand, counting down.
ATTTATTTTTAATTTATTTTGTTTTATTTACTTAAAACATTTTGTGTTTACTAAAATTTTGGTGCTTTTCATGTTTATAACGTAAAAAATTTACGTTTTCACACTCTAAAGCAGTAAATCAGTAAATCAAACCACCCACCTTACCCTCCCCACCCCTCTATTGATCTATTGATCTATTGTCTACTGATTCAAGTCATATTTTTACTAAAATTGTTATGTTTTACATACCCTAAAGCAGTAAATCAGTAAATCAAACCACCCTGTGCCCTTATGTAACCGCTTAAACCCCCTTCGGGGTGCCCCGAGATGGGTTTTCATGCATCGCTCTGGGGTGATCTCCATGTAGTGGGGATCGTCGCTGAAAATTGTTCTGCTATGTAAAGTAAAGATTGAGATTATGTTGATGAATGAGCGCATTCGCGAAAGCTTCTGTGTAAACATGAAAGTAACCCTAATGATAAGCCTACAGTGTAAGCCTAACTGAACATCTGTGTCACATAGCATCAAACCTGGGTATGATAGTTAGTTTCTTTGTAGGGGTGTAAGGGAGTAGGTTGCGCTTTGTGATGATGCGGTAGTTACTTTACTGATATTAATCAGTGTACTTTGTTAATGTTGACTGTTTATTCGTACGTAAGGTATGTTATGTTCTTAGTTTAGGTGATATTATGTTAGCTTTACAGATATTGAAACTTTGTTACGATTATTTTTTTAAATACTACTACTACTACTACTACTACTACTACTAATAATAATAATAATAATAATAATAATAATAATAATAATAATAATAATAATAATAATAATAATAATAATAATAATAATAATAATAATAATAATAATAATAATTATAATAATAATAATAATAATAATAATTGAAAGCTTACATTGGTGCCAAATCACCTCTGTATGATGCGCTGTTGCCAGACCTACCAGTTTATCTATAGTAAAGATTGAGATTGTTATACTTTGTTAATGTCGTCAGTTTATTCAGGCTTAATGTATGTCAGGTATGTCATGGTTCAAGATGCTGGTATCTTTGATAGTTTGGTCACTTTGTTAAGGAATTTTGTTAGATAATACTGCTTTAGCTGCTGATGATATGTTTGGAAAGCAGAGATAGGTTGAGTTTTGTTGTGTAATGAGGGGTAGGTTGAGAACTTATTCATAGGTCCATATGTTAATGTCTTATTCGTAGTTCCAAATGTTAGGATCTATTGTAGGTTTTCGTCCATTGTAACTGTTAGATATGTTAGGCTATGTTTAATTTCTGTTACAATTTGTTAAATATTAAATGTGAAATTAACACTGATTTGTTAGAGAAATGATAAGTTTTGTAAGATATTGCTGTGTTAACTGATGATGATGTATTAGAAACGTGGGCTTAGGTCAAGTTTTTGCTGGGTAATGTTAGGTTTGCCTGAGAATTTTGCTAATGTCTACGTTTATTCATAGTTGAAAATGATGTTATATTTGATATGAGTTACACTTTGATGAAGGTAGAGTCAATTCATAGTTGAAGATGCTGATATCTTTGATAGATTGGTCACTTTGTTAAGGGATTTTGTTAGATAATACTGCTTTAGCTGTTGCTGATGTGTTGGAAAAGCGGGGATACATTGAGTTTTGTATGTCCTGTTAGCTACTTTACCTTTGATAAGTAGGGAACTTTTTGAATGTTAGCAGATTATTCATGCGTGAGGTATGGTAGGTTTGTCGTTGTACATTTTATTCTTAGTTCGGTTTATATGTTAGCTTTATTGATGTGAAAACTTTGTTATCTTAGCATATATTCGTTGGTCTGTATGATAATTAGGTAAGGTTATGATAATTTTTAGTTAAATATTACTTGGCTGTTTGTGTGTTTAAGTAATGTTTTTGGTTCATAAGTTTTTAGCTTTACAGGGATAAAAACTTTACTAATGTTTTTGCATTTATCCGTTAGGTATTATGATAGCTAGGTAAGGTTATTGGTAATTTTGTTAAATATTAGCCCGTGTTAAATTTAAAATACTTGATATGGTTTAAAGATATTAGTGTCAAAGTCTGAATAGGTTACGTTTTTGTATGCCACGTTAGTTACTTTACTGTCGTTAAGTATGGAACTTTATTAATGTTAACAGTTTATTCATGCTTAAGGTGTGTTAGGTTTGTCGTTGTACATTATATTCTTAGTTCAAATGATGCTATGATAGCGTTAATTAAATGTGAAAACTTGGTTACGTTAGCATATATTCCCTGATTTGTGTATAAAGAAACTTGTTTTGCTTTGTTATGTTTATCCAAAATGATACTCGAAATGTGACTTGAAACAATAGATCAATAGATCATTGGAAGGTGTAAGGAGGGGAGGAAGGTAGGGAGGGTGGTTTGATTTACTGATTTACTGCCTTAGATAGTGTAAAAAACGCTGGAATTATGATAGGTAGGTAAGGTTATGATAAATATTTGTTAAATATTACTATGTCAATGTAAAATTAACGTAAATATGTTAGAGATATGCTTGAAAAAGTATGAATAGGTTACGTATTGTATGCCATGTTAGTTACTTTACTGGTGATAATTGTGGAAACTTATTTGGTTTAATGTTACAGTTTATTGCGTACGTAAGTTGTGTTAGGTTTGTCGTTGTACATTATTTTATTAGTTTCAGGTATGTCATGTTAGCTTTATTGATGTGAAAACTTTACGTTAACATATATTCGCTGATCAGTATGATAATTAGACAAGGGAAGGAATTTTTTTTGTTAAATATTACCATGTTAATGTTAAATTAACATTGGTATGTTAGAGATATGTTTGACAAAGTGTGAGTAGTTTACGTTTTTGTATGCTATGCTAATTAGGTACTTTACTGTTGTTAAGTGTGGAACTTTGTTAATGTTAACAGTTTATTCTTGCTTAAGGTGTGTTAGGTTTTTCATTGTGCATTATATTCTTAGTTCAGGTGATGCTATGTAAGCTTTATTAATGTGAAAACTTTGTTGCTTTAGCATATATTCGTTGATCAGTATGATAATAGACAAGGTTATGATAATTTTTTTTTAATATTACCATGTTAATGTAAAATTAACATTGATATGTTAGAGATATGCTTGGCAAAGTGTGAATAGGTTACGTTTTTGTACGCTATGTTAGTTACTTTACTGTTGTTAAGTGTTAAACTTTGGTAATATTAACAGTTTATTCTTGCTTAAGGTGTGTTAGGTTTTTCGTTGGGCATTATATGTTAGTTCAGGTGATGCTATGTAAGCTTTATTAATGTGAAAACTTTGTTGCGTTAGCATATATTCGTTGATCAGTATGATAATTAGACAAGGTTATGATAAATTTTTGTTAAATATTACCATGTTAGGGTAAAATTAACATTGATATGTTAGAGATATGCTTGACAAAGTGTGAATTGGTTACGTTTTTGTGTGCTATGTTAGTTACTTTACTGTTGTTAAGTGTGGAACTTAGTTAATTGTAAAGGTTTATTCGGGCATAAGGTATGTTAGGTTTGTCGTTGTACAGTATATTCGTATTTCAGGTGATGCTATGTTAGCTTTATTAATGTGAAAACTTTGTTACGTTAGCATATATTCGTTGGTCATTGTATAAAGAACTTGTTTTTTGTTATGTTTATCCAAAATGATACTCGAAATGTGAAATGAAACAATAGATCAATAGATCATAAAATGGTGGGAGGAGGGGTGGAGGGTGCTAGGGAGAGTGGTTTGATTTACTGATTTACTGATTTACTGCTTTAGGTTTATGTAAAACATAACAATTTTAGTAAAAAATGTGACTTGAATCAATAGATCAATAGATCATGGAGGGACAGGAGGGTGTGGGGAGGGTGGTTTGATTTACTGATTTACTGCTTTAGGGTATGTAAAACATAACAATGTTAGTAAAAAATATGACTTGAATCAATAGATCAATAGATCAATAGATCATGAATGGGCAGGAGGGTACAGGTGAGGGTGGTTTGATTTACTGATTTACTGCTTTAGGGTATGTAAAACATAACAATTTTAGTAAAAAATATTACTTTAATCAGTAAATCAATAGATCAATAGATCAAGAGATCAATAGATTATAGAGGGGTGGGGAGGGTAAGGTGGGTGGTACTGATTTACTGATTTACTGCTTTAGTGTGTGTAAAAGTTTAAATTTTTTTACGTTATAAACATGAAAAGCATAAAAAAAATTTAGTAAACACAAAATGTTTTAAGCAAATAAAACAAAATAAATTAAAAATAAATATAAAAATAATAAAATTTTGAAAATAAATTAAAAAAAATTTAAATTGAAAACAAAAATCAAATGTAAAATGAAACTTATAAGATAAAATAGCAAACGAATGTTTATTGACTCAGCACCACACCGGCTCCAGCACCGGTTCCAATTCTGACTCCTTCTCAGACTCTTTCCTAAATCCTTCCTCCTTCCCCCTTCTTTCATCTTCCATTTTCTTTTGTTTTGCGCTCCGTGCATTTCTTCTGAGGACACCCCCCCCTCTGTGGGGTCACCATACACCCTTTCCGACCTTACAACCATCATATTCGAGTTCTACGACCTTATAAACATATATTTTGATACCAATAAGGGACTAAACGAAAATTTATTTACTCGGTACCGCACCGGCTCCTGCACCGGTGCCGACCTCTACTCCGAATCCTCTGACTTAGACTCCTTCTCTGACTCCTTCCTTCTCTGACTCCGTCTCCTTACTCAACTTTTCTTATGCATTCTGTCAATTTCTACTGGGGCACCCCCAGACACCCTTTGCGAACTTATAATCCTCATATTCGAGATCGACGGGTCCAATAACATATATAAAGACACCAAAACTGTATTATTATATAAATATTTACTAAC
>JABUQX010066089.1:42500-47982 GCA_015478945.1 Trachelipus rathkii | reverse complement strand
TATAGTTTTGCTACACTCGAGCTTTGCTCCGCTTCCTGAGCCTTTCAAAAATTGAGGATATTAACAGCTGCAGCCACCATACTTTTTCGAAACAGCGAAAAGCCCGAAAACGGAAAGATATATCTATAACCGTCTTACCACTGCAGAAAGTATCAACGGCACTGGCGAAAGAGCAAAGACGTGCCCTATGGCCCAACATATTTCCGTACATAAAACCCGTCATATTCACCTTCTGCATCAGCAGTTACCTCTGGGATTTGTTTGCAGAATCTGGATCGAATCCTCTTTCCATCTGTTTGGACTACAGCCCTTGTAATGTATATTGCAAAACCTAGGAAAGATCCGAACTTGGCAGCAACCAAAGACCAATTACGCTGATCTTTCACACCTGCAAAATTAATAGAGAAAATCGGTTTCAGGCACCTTTCTCCCTGTTCTGGAGAGTAGCCAGACTTATTTCAAACTTCCAGTTTGGTTTCCTCAAAAAATCCGTTCGACCGCGTACCACTTTTAAAACTGTATTCAATGACAGCGGAAGCCTCACAACTTGTGAAGGTTCTGGTGCTTTTTGACCTTGAAAATGCTTATGACTCAAGCGTGGAAGAACTGGGGTTCTCCCTAAAATAGATCCATCCAGGCTCAGTAATCTTCTGTTATTTCACACCACTTACTTTATATGAAGGCGTTCCACAGGGAGTGCTCTAGTGCATGTATTATTGCTCTCCAAAATTCAATGGCATCGCTTACTGCTATCCCAACGACGGTCAATTTTTCTCTATGTTTGACCTGGGGTTATACATTGCCGGTGTCAGGCTGCCATTTCTTGAGCGGCAACTTCAACTAGCTATTTAGAATATTATTGCAAATGGAAACTTCCATGCCGTTATTCACTCCCACCAAAAACCTCACAGTACTGTTTAGAAAAAAAGGAGTTGAAGAACTTTCCACTTCTTCCCGCAGAGCATAACCTTTTTTGGTTCATCCATTCCTGTCAACTCCACAAACACATTTCAGACTCTAGTTGACCGACCTAACATTACGAACCGCCCACATTAAACTTCTGAAAACAACATGTCATCGCATGCTTGACCTATTTCGTCATCTCACCTCAAAATCTTAGGGTGCTGATTCGCAAGTCCCTTTTAACGTCTCCACATTCGCCTACTATACGGTCAAAGTTGGAAGCATGGCTGCGTTAAGCATATGCCAGGCTTTCCTTACTCTTCACATTTGTTAGATTCCATTCCAAAATGAGGCTATCCGTATCTCCACAGGAGCAATCCAACGTTCCCACAGGTGAGCCTTGAAGTTGATCGATGTTTGATGCCACTTTCCCTTCCGGAGGAATAAATCACGTGTCACCAAGTTATCTCGATTCAAACCCCAGCACCTTTTGTCTTCTGACACCGATCTGCGACAGGTACCTCAGAATCCTCCTTACTGGCCATTTGCAAGCACAGTTTATAACATCCTATAACATTACGTCAACATCCTTTGCAAAAGGTGCTGCCTTTCTCCTATGATGAAGGGTACACACCTTGGCTATTTCTTGCTCCCACCCTCGCCTGTTCTCGACGCTCTCTCTTTAAATCTAGCAACGCCCCGACTGGCTTGTTAAAACATCAATGTTTCTCATTTCATGTGTTACGGTGCGAGTTGACTCCCAGTGTTTTACTGACGGGCTCGAAAACAGGGACATGTGGGACGCTGTCTTCTAAACGCAACCTCTCCCATACATCCTTCCTCATCCTTCCAATTTTTTACTGCAGAATTAATGCATATAATGATTGTCCTCTCTCGAATTTTATTCCTTAACTAAAACCACTTTTATGCCATTCAGGTTCGCTCATCACCCTTCAAGCTCTTAAAGCCCCTATTCTAAAAGCATATTAGTACCCGCTGTACAACAACTTATTCGGCTGCTCCACTCTCGCAAGAAACATATTACATTATGTTGAATCCCCTCTCACCGTAGGGAAACTGGCAACAAAATGACTAACAGAGAGGCCATATTTTCCGCCTCCTCTTTCCACAGCTGTTCTATGTACCTCCCGGATGCCATTATTATCCTGCTCTCCGACAAGGCTTCCGGTCTTACTGGCAGGAGTGCTGCGCGAGTGATCAGTGAGGGGCGAAATGTAGAATATAAAAGCCAAACATTGGGAGGGTCTTCCATCACCGACAAAGCTCTTTCCACTAGTGATACTTGCACGTCTCCGCATTGGTCACACCAATACCACCCTCAGCCACTACATGTCACGGGATCCTACTACCATCTGCAAATTTTTCAGTCGCCATACCTCGCAATCTGTTCTTCACCAATCTTCATTGATTGTCCGAAGTTGGACCCCATTCGCCGTTGCCATTTTCCAACTACATGGTCTATAACACCTAAATGGTAATTCAATATCTTGTCATAATCCTCCAAATTTAATAGTAACTATTTTCTCTTATCTCCAAGAACTGAATATTCTTCACAACATAATTTCTTGTTATGTTAATATTAGACTACATATTAATCATTAAAGATATCTTTTATATCTTTTTATTTATTTTTCACTGGAATATGAATAACGCCCATCTAAATTTCTTTACGACATTTTAAATAAGTCTGACGAACACTTCTATGGAGTGATTATTATTACAACCCAAGGTGACCGCTTCTTTGTGGGCCTGGTGATGTTCTGTACAATAACTAAAAGAGATATATATAGTATAATATATATAATATATATATACAATATATATATATATAATAGATATAAATATATATAATATATATATATAAGATATATATATATATATATATAATATATTTATATATATAAAATATATTATATATATATTATATATATTCATAAATTACTACAAAAAAAAAAAGAATAGTTTAATATAAATTTATTTAATAAGATTGACAGTGGATATAAAAATCTTGTTTTTCCTCGTATACCTAAAAAATTAAAAATAACACAATAAATACTTATTAATAATAAAAAAAAAAATAGATTAACAAAAAATATTATTAAAGGAAGGTAAAATAAGTTATACAATTGATTGATAAAAAAGTAATAAATAAAGTCTAGAAAACATACAAAAATTTTTTTTCCAGATATGTTTTCAAAAGAATTAATCAATGAATTTTTAATACTTTAAAAAATTATTTTTTTAATATAATATATAGACTATATATATATATATTATATATATATATAATATATTAATATATATATATATTATAGATATAAACTATAATATATAATAATATTTATATATATATATATTCGTGGTAACTGTGAGGGACACCGACTTCTTGCCAACAGGAGATGGCTCAGTTCGAAACCCAGCTGGAGAGAATAAAAGGATTCTTTATGTTTTCAAACACACTTATAAATACTTAAATATTAATGTTATTAAATATATAAATATTATTATATTATATTATATATAATATATATATATATATATATAAATATATATATATATAATATATATATATATATATATATAATATATAATATATATAATATAATATATATATATATTATACTAAATAATATATTAATATATATAATTATAAATAGATATATATATAATATATATAATATATAATAATATATATATATATATTATATATATGAATATATAATAATATATATATATATATATATATATATATTTAATATAATAATATATAGATATATTATATATATATATAGATATATATATATATATATACGTATATATATAATATATATAATATATAATATAGATATATATATAATATATATATATAATAAATAATATAATATATATATATATTATATATAATATATAATATATATATAATAATATATATATAATAATATAAAATATATATATAATATATATATATATATAAAAAATAATATTATAATATAGTATAATATATATATATATATATAAGATATATATATATAATATATATATAATAAGTTAATTTAATACTTATGCAATTTACATTACTACGTAGTTTTGATCAATAATACAACGTAAGAATCTTATTAAAGGAATAAACCATTGGACAATATATTCCACTCGGGCTTAGTAAAAACTTATATAGGATAGTAAGTTTTTTAATATATGTTAGAGCATTATTCTATAACAAAGTTTATCAGAACATTTGCTCTGGGAAATGGCACTTCATTTGAATAGGCTTTCTAAGTACGTGAGAGTTATTTGCGGAACTAGGGAATTCTCTGGTTGGGGAGAGGAGGGATTCTTTATTAAATAAGCAAATTTCGGGAGGTGTCAGTTACCAATCTAGGGGGTTATACTCAAATGGCCTCCGAAGTTAAACCTATGATGAGAATGATCAACAAGTCTCCTTTTTTAAAAATAATTCTGAGGAATAAGTCCAGTTTGCCATTATATAATAATAATAATATAATAATAATTAATAAAAAATAATAATAATAATAATAATATAACAATAATAATAAATAATAATCAATAATAATAATAAAATAATAATAATAATAAAAATAATTAATTAATAATAATAATAATATAATAGCAAAAATATAATAATAATAATAATAATAATATAAAATAAAATAATAATAATAATAATAATAATAATAATAATAATAATAATAATAATAATAATAATAATAATAATAATAATAATAATAATAATAATAATAATAATAAAAATGATAATGATAATGATAATGATTATTAATAAATGATAATAATAATTAATAATAATAATAATAATATAATAATAATAATAATAATAACAAATAATAATTAATAATAATAATAATATAATAATAATAATAATAATAATAATAATAATATATAATTAATAATAATATAAATAATAATATAATGACAATAATGGACAAAATAATAATAGTTAGCAATTTATTTACTTTCATAATAATGAAAATAAAGTTGATAAAAGTGCAATAATGATACTAGTAATAATGATAATCAATATAATAATAATAATAAAAAATTAATTAATAATAATATAATAATAATATATAATAATAATAAGTTAAAATATGAATATAATAATTATAAAATAAATAATAATAATAATAATAATAATAATAATTTAATAAATAAATAAAATAATTAATAATAATAATTAATAATAATAATAATAATAAAGAATAATAAATAATATAATAATAATGAATAATAATAATATAATAATGTAATAATATAATAATAATAATGATAATAATAATAATAATAATAATAATAATAATAAATAAGAATAATAATAATAATAATATAATAATAAAAAATAATAATGAATAATAATATAATAATTAATAATAAAAATAATCGCATAATAATAATAATAATAATAATAATTAATAATAATAATAATAATAAGTATAATAAATATAATAATATATAATAATAATAAATATAATAATAATAATAATTAATAATAAAAGATAATAAAATAATAAAATATATATAATAT
>JABUQX010066089.1:27500-37500 GCA_015478945.1 Trachelipus rathkii | reverse complement strand
TTAACTAGTCGAAAAGCTCAAGGCTACACCGTATCAAGTGGAACAGAGTGTGTGTGTAACTACCCAAGATATGTGATACATATTCCATACAAGGAGAAACAACGTCCCGATGAAAGAGCAAGCAACTCGGGTGGTGAGAAGAAATTGCAAATTCGCCTCTGAAGAGCCAACTGACTTGAAGCGTTGTTTAGAAAGAGAAGTATTGTGATCGTTATAAATAAGATCATATTAAGAAAGAGGAAGGTTTGAATTGTGTGCTTTCGAAGGAGAGACAGAGAGAGAAAGAGAGAGAGAGAGAGAGATAGAGAGAGAGAGGGAGAGAGAGAGAGAGAGAGAGAGAGAGAGAGAGAGAGAGAGAGAGAGAAAGAGAGAGAGAGAGAGAGAGAGAGAGAGAGTGTATGGAAGATTGCGTCGATTAGATAGGTGAATAAACTATTTTTGAAGCATTGAAAACTACAATGTTTTCTTTGCCCCAATTAGAGAGAACGAAAAAGATGAGAAGTCAGCTGCACTAAGGCCACCATCTTGGTATGTGATAATTGCAGTTGGGTGGGCCAACTCCTGAATTGGAAGGAGTAATAAAAGGTGGAGTTATCATCATACGATACGAGTGGAAAAGAGACGAAGAGATAGAAAAGGTTATATTGAAAAGTAGAAGAGAGGTGGATAGGAAAACCCTGAGGAATACCACCATTAATAGATTTAAGGATGGGACGTGCCGTCTACAAAGGCTGCTACAGAACGACCCGGAAAGAATCAAGGAGGTCACAGAAAGAAGGATAGATACCGTAAGAGGGAAATTTAAAATCAAAAGCTTTGTACCTGACTCTACCGAATGCTTGCGATACTTCTAGCGCTACAGCGGGAGATTCACCGAAATGCTTAATAGTGGAGGTCCAAGAATCAGAGGGAAGAGAGAAAAGATTTCCAGTAGAGCGTTTCTTAAGAAGCCTCTTCTCTCTCTCTCTCTCTCTCTCTCTCTCTCTCTCTCTCTCTCTCCTCTCTCTCTCTCTCTCTCTCTCTCTTCTCTCTCTCTCCCACTCTCTCTCTCTTTCTTCTCTTCGTCTCTCTCTCTCTTCTGGGATCAGAGACTAGATTAAAGAATTAAGATGTTTCCAAATCTTCATGTTGAGGACAGATTCGAAAATTTTAGAAGGTATGGATGTTAAAGCGATTAAACAATTGTTAGAGGGTTCTGAGTGCCCCGAGGGGTTACCTGTTTCGGCACAGGATGAATGAGGGCACGTTTGAAGCAAGAAGGAAAGTTAGAAATAAAAGACAGGACGAAAAGCTTTACCATGGTAAATTAGCAATTAGTGGCTCAAACGGGTAGAGCGACGGAGTCGCATGGCAAGGTCACGGGTTCGAATCCTAGTTCGGATCCTAGGTAGAAATTACCTAGAGAAGTTCCCCTCCTTGAATAGGGCTATGCCCGTGAGGTGGAAACTTTAAAAAAAAAAAAAAAAAGTTCGGAAGCACAAGATTTGAGAATCATAGGAGGAATAGTGCCAGGAGCATACTTTTTCTTAATGTTAAACTTCAGAGAAAGCAAAAAAAAAATATCTTTAGAAGGAATTACAATGTTAAGAATAAATGGGTTGGAGGGGTTGAGAAGGAGGAATAGCCCTGTGATCGTCAAGAGTTGAGTTAGAAGCAAAAGTCTGAACAAAGAATTCAGCTTTAGTAGAAGGTAAGATGGCAGGTGGGCCATCGGGAGATACAAGAGGAGAGAAAGAGGAAGAAGATGTTTTCACATTATGGTAAAGGAGGACTGAGATCCCATGGATATGATGAATTGTACTACTGATGTAAAGCTCAATTCACAGATTTATTCCTAATCAAAATGGCAATCGAATTCAAAGCTGCATTCTGAATCAAATTAGCAAATGGAACTCGGAATCGGATTCGGAAATCAAATTAGCAAGTGGAACTCAGAATCGGATTCGGGAATCAAATTAGCAAGAAATGCCAGAAAGGGCGAGAAAAAGAGAAATCAGAAAGATCTTTGCATTTTCTACGGAGAAATTTTTTTTTTAGTGTAACCGAGAATAGATTACACGGGATGGAAAATGAACAGTATGGTTTTTTTGAATTTGAAGACGATGGTATTTCTTAAAGTTAGAGTCACTGGAGAATTTGATAGCTGATCTTTTCCCTATTATTAGCAACGGATTATATCGGTCTGTTAAGATTCCTGGAAATTCCCAGGGCTTCTGTCTGTATATTGGAAAAAAATATCACCCGTTTAAAACTTTATAGAAAGAATCAAGAACTTTTGAGTAGTTTTTAAGGTATACAGAAATTTACTTAACTTCACATTAAGACTTAAAAGGATGGTACATTATAGAGGAAAATATAAACAGGCAAAAATTGGCTGTACTAAAACCTGGAGAGTTATTAATGGTAATGAGGGTCTTGATAAACCTAGAATAGGAGACAATTTTAATCACTATTTCTTACAAACTACTGAGAACATGAGAGCTCAAATACCGGATGTTCAAAATACATTTGTTGAAAATATTCTGCCTCCACGGCATTCGTTTGTTTTTATGCCATGTACTCCTGGTGAAGTATTTAGATATCATTAACAAATTGAAAGACAAAAATTTTCACACATCCATTCTCCCGGCAAGAATCTTGAAAATGGCAGCTGGAGAACTGAGCGAGGTTCTTTCAGTTCTATTTAATGAATGTATCTCCAGAGGAGTGTTTCCCGATGTTTTGAAGGTGGCCAGAGTTGTACCCTTGTATAAATCTGGAACACGTGAGGAGGTAAAAGATCACAGACCCATGTCAATTTTAGCTTCGAAAGCTAAAATATTTGAAATGCTGATTTATAATAGGATGACCGACTATTTTTTTAAAAATTCATTGATTTGTTTCCAACAGTATGGGTTTGTGAGGGGAAGAGAAACACAGGACGCAGCTCTCTCCCTTCTACATGATGTTAATAAAAAGTTAAGAAAAATATGGCATTACAGACATTTGCCTCTCTTTCATCAGATCTTACTTCAGTAACAGAAAACAATATGTTCAAATTGGTAACTCCTGCTCCGGAACTGGTAATGTAACAACGGGGGTACCTCAGGGGTCGTACCTTGGGCCTTTTTTCTTTATAATATCTATTAATGATCTTATTAAGGTCACAACAAATGTAAAGCGATCTTTATATGCAGACGATACTATGGGGTACTTTCTATTTGCCACAATCAAAGAGTAATCACGATGACTTGCAAAAGATTTACAAATGGACTTGTGCTAATAAGCTCTCTTTGAATTCAGGAAAAACTAAGGCTATGATCTTTTCATCTTTTTCTAACGTTCGAGCAAACATTTACCTAGACGGCGCAGCAATCGAATTTGTCAAATCGATAAAATATTTAGGTCTAATTATCCAGCATAACCTGAAATTTGATGAATATATTCATTACTTGTGTTACAGAATTCACAGGAATAGCTGGTATTGTATATGCTTTGAAAATGTATTTCCGAAAGAAACCCTGAAACTTTATGTTATCAGATTATTACCATTTCTCAACTGCATATATTGGCTTAGGGGAGCTACAGAAAGTGCATTAAGACCCATATTTGTTGCCCAAAATAACGCCCTACGAAATGTTTGCACTCGTTATGATTTACACACTGCTGATCTCTACTTTACATGTAATATATTACCACTTAAGGATCTATATAAATTTAAACTCGGAGTATTTATGCACAGAATCTTCTCAATGATGATGCGCTTTTTCAATTTTTAATGACCTAAATTGGACTCATAACTAGAGTACTAGAAATCACAGTATTCTGAGGAATACATTCTCCAGGACCCAAACCAATAGAAGCTTTTCCACTTATATAAGGGCATCTTATTCTGGGAATATTTAACTCGAAACTTAAAGGAAATACTAATGAACCCAGATCAAAAATGACAGTTGTTACAATTTATGCTTCTGAAAATAAAATCATTTAACGAATTTGTTGAAAAAATTCTAGATACCCAAAACGAGATTCTAATGTAGTATATTATTTTGTTGTAAATGAATTTTAAGGTTCTGCTTTTGTATTCGCATTTGATAAATGGTATTATTATTATTATTATTATTATTATTATTATTATTATTATTATTATTATTATTATTATTATTATTATTATTATTATTATTATTATTATTATTATTATTTTATAACATTATGAGTCTCAGTGTTCTAATTAAATAATTATGAGAACTGGTAAATGTATTTGATTTTTGGTTTTCTTATATTATTATTATATTATTATTATTATTATATTATTATTATTATTATTATTATTTATTATATTATTATTCTATTATTATCGTTATTATTATATATTATATATTATTATTATTATTATTATTATTATTATTATTATTATTATTATTATTATTATTATTATTATTATTATTATTATTATTATTATTATTATTATTATTATTATTATTAATGATAATTAATAATCATATGTAGTAGTAAGATTAGTAGTATTAGTAGTAGCAGTATTATATTATTAGAATTATTATTAGTACTTTTGAAATTATTATTATTATTATATTATATTATTATTTATTATTATTATTATTATTATTATTATTATTATTATTATTATTATTATTATTATTATTATTATTATTATTATTATTATTATTATTTATTATTATTATTGTCATTATCATACCAATTTTTGTAAGATTACTTCATGTAATTTTAATATATTCATTATTATATTATCTATTATTAATATATTATTTATTATTATTATATTATTATTATTAAATCATCTCTTTGAAATTTAATACTATATACCCCCTTTCTCGTTATTTCAATATATTTATTGATATTTTAAAACATTTAATATATTATTTCACAATGGGTCTTAAAATCGAAATAAAAATTTTAATAAAATTTTAAATTATTTTTTTTTTAGTAAATTACAAATTAATATTTTTCGTTCTCTTAATTTTAAATTCAAGGAAAAGGAAAGTGAGTAATTTATTAATAAATAAATTATTAAATTAATAATATAATTAATGTAAATTAATCTAATTTCAAAAAAAAAAATATATTACTTTTAATTTTAAAATCTGTATTTAAAAGAGTAATAAAATTAATCTTATATTTCTTATAAAATAATTAATGTAACTAAAAACTATAAAATATATCAGACATTCAGAGAATAATGTTTTTAATAGGAAAATAGATTCTTCTTCTTCTTCTTCTTCTTCTTCTTCTTCTTCTTCTTCTTCTTCTTCTTCTTCTTCTTCTTCTTCTTCTTCTTCTTCTTCTTCTTCTTCTTCTTCTTCTTCTACTTCTTCTTCTTCTTCTTCTTCTTCTTCTTCTTCTTCTTCTTCTTCTTCTTAATAATTTTAATAACTTTAAAGAAAGCTTATCTATATATGATTGGGATGAAATATTAACAGGCAATGCATATATAATGTGGGATACGTTTCCACAAATTTTTAAAGAAAAAGAAAAAGGATTTGTTCCATATGAAAATAAACGAACTTACCTGTTTCAAAACCCAAGAGTGCAACAATGAAATGAAAGATGTCGTTAAATAAAAAAAAAAAAAAAATAGAAAGATAAAAAAAAAAAAACTTTGGAAGACTTCTCCATCAGTAGAAAATAATAATAATAATTGCAAAGTTTGGCGTCGAAACTGCAAAAAACTAATTAGATGCTATAAAAGAAACATGAAATTAATATTGCCCGGGAGAGTAAAATTAATCCTAAAAAAGTTTTACAATTACGTCAATAATAAAAGTTCCATTAGGAATCAAATGGACCACTACTGGACAATAACGGAAACCTAAAGTCGAACAATGCCGATGTGGCAAACATCTTAAATAATTTTTTCTCCTCAGTATTTACAAAAGAAAAATTCTAGGATAATGTTCCCTAACATGAAAGGAGTACGAGATTTTTTCATGCACGATAGTAGTCTTAAGATACATTGAAATTTTAGATAGAAGAGGAAGTGCCCTTTCCAATATAACTATTAATTAATAAATCACCTGGACCAGAGATTTTATCCTATGCATCTAAAAAAATTTGAAAGATTATTAGTAAGAAACCTCGGACACTGCTTTACAATAAGTCTGTTACAAGAAGGATTAGTACGCACAATTTCAAACTTGCAAATATAACTCCTATTTTTAAAAAAAGGAGATCGTAAGCTCCCTAATAATTACAGACCAATTAGTTTAACTTCTATAGTTGGCAAAATTTTTTGAAGCAATACTTAAACTAAATAGGAGTAGTTTCACCACCTTGAAGATTCATGGATTGCTCAAGAATCTCCCCCAACCACGGGTTTAGAAAATAGATCATGCTTAACTAATTTACTAGAATTTTTTAATATAAGTGGTTATTAACGATGTAGATAATTACAAATCTTTTGATGCATTTAGTTTAGATTTTCAAAAAAGCATTCATAACCGTCCCCTCATCAAAATTACTGGAAAGCTGAGAGCCTCACTGTATTCGAGGGAAGGCTTTTAGAATTGGATTAAAAAATTGGTTATGGGAGCGACGACAACGAGTTGTTGTCAATGGTGAGTGCTCAAGAATGGGTGAATTTATTAGTGGAGGACACAAGGATCTTTCTGGGATCCAAGACTTTTATAATCATTATGTAAATTGACAAGATGATACATTTAAGCAATATCCTCAAAATTTGCTGATAATACAAACTTGGAAAAATCGCAAAAATTGTGAAAAAGATTATCAATCGCTCCAGAGCGATTTGAATAAGATTGTAAATTGGTCAAAACCGTGGCAAATGAAATTTAATAAAGTGTAAGGTTATACATTTTGAAGTAGGAACAATGAATATGATTACAATAATAGATGAGCTCCCAGTATCAAAGTTTCAGTGGGAAAGACTAGGCGGTATTAATTAATAAGGAATTTTAAAATTTGCGAGACAATTGCTGAAGCTGTAAGAAAGCAAATAAAGCTCTTAGGCTTTATTGCCAGAAAACTTCGAATATAATCGAAAAATATAATTACTTCCTCTTATAAAACATAGTTAGACCTTCATTCTGAATACGCAGTAACTAGTTTTTGAGTCCATACCTCAAAAAGGACATAGAAAAAATTGAAAGGATTCAAAGAAGGGCAACCCAAATTAAAACCAGAATTGAGAGGTAAGTCATACGACCAACGGTCTACAGGCGAATTAGATAATATATCTTTAGAAACAAGAAGCATTGAGGGAAAAATTAATAGGAAGTCTTCCAAAAATATTTAATAAATTTGAAAATATTTATATGTCGATTACAGGCAGTTCTTTAGATATGATTTTAACGATATAACCGGAGTAATGGGCATAAACTTTGTCATAACGATTTCAAACGCAAATATAAGCAAAGAATTTCTTCACTAACGATGTAATTGAGAAGTGGAATAGTCTCTTATGAAAAAAGTGAACAGCGGGATCATCAAGTTATTCAAAGAAAGTTAGACCAAGCCATCTTTAATTCCATTGGTCTGTGATCTTGAACATATTCGATATTCTTATTAAACGATAGAATTAGATAAGGTGAACATCAAATGAACTATTGAAATCCTTGATAATGTTAAAGACATCTTAAAAGAATTGGGCGCCCGAACGTGATATGGATCAGTTACATGTTACCCTTGAGGTAAGATTTACCGCAAAATGTTTACCGCTGTTCTAGTGCTCTAAGTCGGTGGTCGCATTGATCACACTATCATCTTAATTTGTAATAACAGCTTTGATGTTCACCGCTTAGAGGGGTAATTTCTAACGTTCTAAGCCGATGACTCATCATCACACTTATCGTCTTAATTGTAAAACAGTTTTGATGTCCCACTTAGAGGTAGTCTTAACATTCTAAGCCGGATGACATCATCCGATCACACTAAATAATATTTTGTAAACAGTTTGGGGTCGACCGTTTAGAGGGTTAATTATAACGTTCTAAGCAGGTAATTCCCTACAGACTTAGCCTTGAGTGGACTTGCTCCCAAGTCTTGCTAGGCGGTTGTTCCTGTAGTCTGTAGTCTGTAGTTAGCACTGTGATGCTTTGCTACTTAGAGACAGATCAGTTGTAAGTGAGCAAACTCATATGTCGCATTAAATGAGTAAAATAATATACCTAATGCTATAAAAAGTAGCAAGCTAACATTTAATACATCTAAAACAGATCTGTGCTTAATACATTGACACATCCAACGCAATAAATAAACAAAATACTTCGATTACTCTGAAGAGGAGAAATAACTCTGAGAAAAAAAACTTTCACAAACTCTGTAGCACTACCGATATATTTGACTGCTTGGAAAACAGATCTTTCTAAGTGAGCAAAGTCATAAGTAAAATAATTTACTATGGTAAAACAAGTAACAACTATAATGTTATAAATTACAATAAATAATTATGAACTAATCCATATATATTATGTACATAATAAAGAACAAAAAATACTTAACCAGACTAGCCTTGAGTTGGGACTGTAAAGTCTTTGGCTAGCGGTGTTCTTAGTTTTGTAAGTCTTCTTGATAAAAACATAATAAAATAAATTCACCTGGACCAGATGGCTACTATCCGACTGAGATAAAAATTTGAAAGATTTATTAGTAAATCCTTTGACAAAACTTTTCAAAGAGTCTTTGGAAGAGGGATTAGTATCGCTGATTTCAAACTTGTTAACATAACTCTTATCTTCAAAAAAGGAGATCGCAAGCTTAAATGTGGTTATGAATGATGTAGACAAACAATAATCATTTGGTACCATTTACTTAGACTTTTCAAAAGCATTCATATAGTCCCTCGGAAATATATTGAAATGCTTAGAGCTGAATTAGATTAAATTGATTATGGATCAACAACTACCGAGTTGTTAGCAATGGTGAGTGCTCCAGAATGATGATGTTATTTGTGTGTATCCCATGAATATGTCCTGCAATGTCCAATATGTTTATAAAAATAATAATAATGTAAATGATATAGATGATAAAGTATTAAACAAAATTTTGAAATTTGCGGATAATTCGAACATTGAAAATTGAATAAATTGTGAGAAAGATTATCAATTACTCCAAAGCGATTTAAATAAGGTTGAAAATTGTTCAAAATCATTGCAAATGAAATTTAATACCGATAAAGGTAAGGTTATACATTTTGAGAGTAGCAACAACGAATATGATTTCATTATAGATGGACTCAGTTGTCAAAGTTGGCAGTAAGGAAAAAGGCATTAGGAGTATTAATTAATAAAAGATTAAGTTGTGAAACAAAGCTGGTAAGAAAGCTAAAAATGCTCTAAGTTTTATTGCCAGAAACCTAGAATATAAATCTAAAATTATAATAGTTTCTCTCTATTATACGTTAGTCTGACCTCATCTGGAATGTGCATTACAGTTTTGAAGCGTCCATCCCTCAAAAAGGACAGAAAAATTGAAAGGATTGAAAAAGGGGCAACCAAATTAATGCCGGAATTGAGAGGTAGGTCATACAAGCAATGACTACTTGAATTAGATATTTATTCTTTACAGACAAGAATATTGAGAGGAAAATTAATACAAGTTTTCAAAATACTAAATAAGTTTGACAATATCGACAGGCAGTTCTTTATAAACAACTTTAATGACGTAACACGTAGCAATGGATATAAACTTTCTCATAAACGATTTCAAACAAGTATCAAAAAGATGTAATTGAAAAGTGGAACAGTCATTCTTATGAAATTGTGAATAGCGAAAATATCGAATTATTCAAAAAATGTAAGATATCAATCTTAAGAAAATTGGTTATGAACTTCAATTCTAGTTGATTTTTATTTATATATTAAAAACACTAGGGATTAGTTGAACTAGTTTTTAATAAAATAAAAACAGATCTGTTTCTTAAGACCGTGGACACATCAACACAAATAAATAAATGATATAACCAAAAACCAAACAAATACTCTAAGGAGTAGCCATTGAGTGAACTGTAATCTTGCTAGTCGATGTT
>JABUQX010066089.1:10000-20000 GCA_015478945.1 Trachelipus rathkii | reverse complement strand
TTATTTATTTTCCTTGTTTTTGGTTTATTTTTGTTGACTAGATTGTTAATTAATTAATTAATTAATTAATTGTTAATTAATTAATTAATTAATTAATTAATTAATTAATTAATTAATTAACTAATTGTTATTATTCAATTGTTAAAATTAGGCCCTTGCTTAAGTGTTTGATTCTCATATGTCCACTAAATTTATTAGTAAACATATTTCTCTTTACCTTTTCTTCAGAAACAATCTTTAATTGTTTATCATATTATAATAATCCCTTTTAGAGCAAAATCTCTTTTATATTTCTATATATTTTATGTTTTGATTTATAGAGTTTATTATTCCACGTGTTATCCTTTTTAGGCCAAATGTTTTGGTTTTTAAGGGGAAAGAAGCATTATTGCACATTTTATAAGGAGTCTAAAAGGCAGCTAAATTTTGAATGTTTGTCAATCTGCTCATTTTGTATACATTAAAAGTCCTCCTCACTTATCTTTTTCTAAAAATACGTCCACAATGCAATGCCTTCATTTCATAGTGGTAAGCGTTTGAGTTTTATTGATACGAAATTTTACAAGCCAGGGATAATGATCCGACATATCTCTCTACATTACAAATGATTTGATATCGACATCAACATTACTCCATACGTGGGCAATTAAAGGGAAGTGTTTGCTTTTAATGTTGTTAGGAAGGGTATGTACAGTCATGCAATTAATCAGGGCGTTTGACATTACATCTGATAGCACGTTGCTCGCTGAAGAGGAGCTATTATTACCTAGATCAATTTTGAGGTCACCTTCAATAATTACACTTATGTTACGCAAATGTGTTTCCAATATAAAATCTAGAGAGTTCATGAATTTGGGGGTCAGTATAGCCCAACTATTATTATATTAAAAGATTTATTCTCAACGCGAACGGAAAAGATTTCTATAGTATCTTGATGTGTCAAAATTGTATTTTAAGGTTTCCGCAAATATCATATTTTTTATAAAAACATAGATTTCCATTCCTCGTTTATTTACAGGTCTAATAATATGATATAAATTATATCTTACATAGTAAATGCGCTTTTTTATCGTGTTCATTAGGAAAGGTCTCGCTTAGTACCACGCAATCAAGATTAATACTTTGATAGCCAAAATAGTTGAGGAAATGGTCGTAATGTTTTTGAAGACTTCTTACATTAAGATGAAACATTACTATTTTTTTTTTTTGTGAGTAAATCAGGAGAGGTATATTCCATGTTGAGGGTGGTACTATTAAAAGAAATATCATCCCAATTTCTGGATGCGTTCATATTTAAATAATAATAATAACAATAATAATATGATAATATATAATATAATAATAATAATAATAACTGATAATAGAAATATATATAATAATAATAATAATATAATATAATATAATAATATATATAATAGATAATAATAATAATAATATAATAATTAATAATAATATATAATAATAATAATAATAATAATAATAATAACAATAATAATAATAATAATAATAATAATAATAATAATAATAATAATAATAATAATAATAATAATAATAAAAAAATAAGTAATATATACTAATATAATATAATAATATATAATAATAAATAATATAATAATATATATAACAAGCTATTATTCAGCAGCTTGTTTTTGACGAGCTTTGTTATAGAATCTTCGGTCAATTAATCCTGTATTATAATTACATGCCAGAAGCGAAATATTAACAACAAATTCATCTTATATAATAATATATAATATATATACAGTATATATATATATAGTATATAGTATATATTATATATATATTATATATATAATATTTTATTATAGCTTAGATGTTCATCTTTTTACATGCATAGTCTATGTATGTATATTTATATTATATATATTTATATATAGTATTATATATATATTATTATTATTATATATATCATATATTATATATTATATTATAGTATATATATATATATATATTATATATATATATTGTTTATTAATATAAACTATTTTACTATATATTGTGATTATTTTAGATTACAAAATATATGTTAAATAATGGTTATTTATATAATTATATATGAGTAGTATATATATATGTATATATATAAAGATTTAATACAATATATATAATATAATATTATTATATTATTATATATATAATTATATATATATATAATATATTAATATATATATCTACTATTATATTATATTATATATATATATTAAATATATTATATATATTATATATATATATTTATTTATTATATTATATAATATATGATATACATATAATAATATATAATATATAATTATATATACTAATATATACATATATTAGCCTTTTTTATTTATATTATATAATCTATTTAATTAATACTAGATATTAATGAAGTATATGTATATTAGATTGTATATAATTATATATATAATAGTATATGATTGTATATATAGTATATATATAATATTATTATAATTATATACTATATTATACTATATATAGTATATATATATGTATTTATATAGTATATGCAAATTAAGAGTTTATAATATATATATATATATATATTATATATATAATATGAATAGATATATTAAGGTATATATATATGTATATATATATATATATGTATATTAGTATATATAGTATATTAATATATATAAGTTATATATATATTTATATACTATATATATTATATATATATATATATATATATATATGGTTATATATATAAGTATATTATATATATATATATATATATATATATATATACTATTATATATATAGTATATATAATATATATATATATTGGATATATATTTATATATATTATATATTATAATATATAGTATATATTATATATATATGATATTATATATATAATAAATATATATATATTATATATATATATATATATTATTATATAATATAGTATAATATAGTATTTAGTATATATAATATATATAATAGTATATATTATATATATATACTATTATATTTTATATTATATAATAATATATATATATCTATAATTTATTGATATATATATATTTTATATATTATATATATTTTATATATATTTATATTATATATATATATAATATAGATATTATTATATATTATATATATATAGTATATATATATATATATATATATAGTGATTTATATATATATGTATATAGATGATATTATATATATATATATAATATATATACGTATATTATATACATTTTTTCTATATATATATTATATATGATATATATTATATACTATATATATAAAGTATATATATATATATTACAATAGTATATAGCTGACGTATTTCTTAATTTATTTAGCACCTATATATATTTATCTACGTTTTTATGGCGCGTGTCCATTTATATATTATTTATCACCTTATTTATATGTTCGTGCTACCGACTTATCTATCTAGTAATCTACTATTGGGGTTACTTACATCGGGGCTTGGGACATTTGGAGGAAGGGCGAGTTCAATATACGAGCTCCTGTTCGCCCTCCAATCGCGGCTCATCACAATCGCTGTCAAGCTTAAACATATATAGATATATATATATAATATATATATAGTATATTATATTAATATATTATATATATATATATATTATTATATATATATTTATAGTATATTTTATTATATATAGTATATTATATTATTATAATATATATATATAATATATATATAATATATATATTTATATATATATTTATATATATAATATATATATATAATATATATATATTTATATGATATATATATATTAGATATATATATTATATCTATATATTATATATATTATATATTTAAATATATATATATATATATATATATATATATATTTATATATATAACTTCAATAACTGTATATTTAAAACATAAATTAATAGAACCCAGTAGTAAATAAAAAGATTTTGGCTAACGTTTTCGGACAAAACGCTCCTTTTCAAATCTGAGAAAAACAGCGAAAGTTCAAAAGTAAAATTCTACAACGGTAACTTTATCGTAAGAAAGTGCTTAGAAGTCAAACAAAGGCAAGATTCAAAAAGTAAAATGAAAATAAACTCTAACTGGCAACTCTCTGGCAACTCTCTGGCAACTCTCTGGCAACCCTCTGGCAACCCCTTTGGCAATTCAAACATTTAATCAACCAAAAATATCACTCAATAAATCTGAATCGTTTCAAAAATAACATTTAATATATAGAAATGAATGTAAAAGTCGTAAAGTTCATTTTCTACAATTATATATATATATATATATATATATATTATATATATATATATATATATATATTATTATATATTATATAATATATATATATATAATATATATTATATATATTGATATATATACTTAATATAATATATATATTATAATTATATATATATATATATAAATATATAGTATATATATTTTATAATATATAATATATATATATATATATATAATATATTTATTTTTATATATATATAAATATATATATATATATATATATATATATATATATATATATATATATATATTAATTATCATCACCCGTATTGGGCTTTCGCCCTGTCAGTTGACCAGCATCTTCTTCATTCTGGCCGAGAAACTCTAGATCCTAGAGCACTCTAGAAAATCATTTCTCGCCGCAATGGTTTCCGATGCTAGTCCTCGAGTTAAATACTCCCCAGAAGGGTTTCACTTTCAGTGGACTAGCTCTTCTCTTTGGGCTTGAAACTCATTCTTATTAGGATCAATTTCTGGAAAATTTAGTGTAAAATCTTATATAAACCTATCTATTAATAATTTCAGTATTAACAATTTTTGACTTTATACTTGCATCAAGGTCAATAGTTTCTAGAATTGACCTGTTTACGAAATAACTTTCTAAGCAAAAAAAACTGAATCCCATCTACTGTCAAAAGGTAAATCTAGCTTCTTGCTTACACATATATATATACATATATATATATATATATATATATGTTGTTATATATATTATTATTATATATATATATATATATATATATATATATATATATATATATTATATATATATATTTAGCCTTATATATATATATATGAGCATATATGCGCATATATATACAGTTAGCAGAAAGATATATATATATATATGTATATATATATATATATATATTATATATATATATATATATATATATATATATATATATATATATATATATATATATATATATATATATATATATATATATATATATATATAATATATATATATATATATTATATATATATATATATATATATATTATTATTATTATATATATTATTATTATATAACTCCCAAACATACAATATTAGAATTTAGAATTGAAATTAAAATTCTTTAATGTAGATGGAAAAATGCGGATGGAGGATACAATAAGGATTGTGGATAAGAAAATGAAGACGGAAGATGTATTTATTTAAATATCTCTGGATTTAAGGAAGATTTAAATGTAATGAGAATGAAATTTATATATGTATATATTACATATATATATATATATAGATATATATAAGAGCAGTATATATATATATATATATATATAGTAGAGTGAGGAGAGTATAGAGCATATATATATATATATATATATGGTAAATCATCACCCACCCTTTCCTTAAAGACTATGGTAAGTGTAACTTGTAACTGGAAACAGAAAAGAAATAGAAGAATATGACACAAGCCTGAAAAGAAGCCCTTAGCCTTACCGCCCCCATTATACCTACTCTAGTAAGAACTCGTCGTAGTCAGAAAATCCACCATAGAGCTTTAAGGGACCGCTAACGAAAACCTCACTATGGCATCTCGTCAATGTGGGGCTCATCCCCTGGGCAGATGGGCCACAATCATACCCACCTCACAAAACCCTGACATTCACTCCTATTATGCACCTTTCTTCTCGGCCTCTGCCAAACATACATTTCTCCTCCAGGTAATCCCTAACTGACTCAATCGACTTTTCTCTCTGATCTTCCAGCCGGTCGATTCCCAACACACTCACCACTATACATCAGCTTAACATTTCTTTCATCAATTCTTCTCACTAACTACGTCCATGATTGATCCATCTGAACACATTGAACTTTTTAGGATTCTTGCGCTTCCTTTATATATGAGAGATATATATATATATATATATATATATATATATATTATATATATATATATATATATATATATATATATATACATATATAAATATATATATATATATATATATATATATATATATGTATATATATATATATATATATATATATATATATATATATATATATATATAAATATATATATAACATATATATATATATATATATATTATTATTATTATATTATTATTGATACATATATATGGTTATTATACATTATTACATACATATTATGATATATATATATATGATATATATAAACATATTATATATATATATATATGATATAGTGATATAATATATATATATATATGTTATTATTATTATTATTATTATTATTATTATTATGCTATTATTATTATTGGCTAAAATTATAGATATTTGAGTATACAACTGCATATATTAGATATGTTATTATTATATTATATTATTATTATTATTACATATATTATATATATATGATATATATATATATGTTACATTAATATATATATATATATATACATATTATTATTATTATATTATTATTATATATATAGATATATTATATATACATACATATATTAGCGTTTTACATATATTTATTATTATTATTATATTATTATTATATATATTATTATATATATATTATTATATATATATATATATTATATATATATATTATAAACATATACATATTATATATATATATATTATTATATTATTATTATTTATTACATATATTATTATTATTATACATATACATATATTATTATTATATATATTTATATAAAGATATATGATATATATATATATATATATATATATATATATATGCAGATATATATATATTATATATATATATAGGAGATAAATATATATATATATATATATATATTATTATTATTATTATATATATATATATATATATATATATAATATATATATATATATATATATATATATATATATATATATATATTTATTATTATAAATATATATATTATTATTATTATTATTATATATATATATATATATATATATATATATATATATATATATATATATATATATATATATATATTATATATATTATATATTATATTATATGAGTATGTATATATATATATATATATATTATTATTATTATATTATATATTATTATTATATGTATATTATATATATATACATATATACCATAAAAACTTGTTTAACTCTTTACTCTATTCAGCCCCCCCTCTCTCTCTCTTCTATATAGAAGATATACATATATATACATATGTATATTATTATTACATGTATATGTATGATATTACATATATATATATATATATATATATATATATATATATTAGTTAAACATATATATATATATATATATATATATATATGATATATTTGTTATACATATATATATATATGAAGTTATTATTATTATTACATGTTGAAATATGTTGCCATATATATATATTTATATATAATTTAATAATAAAAATAATCATTCATAAGGAGATATTGAG
Organism: Trachelipus rathkii; assembly: GCA_015478945.1. Classification (NCBI taxonomy): domain Eukaryota; kingdom Metazoa; phylum Arthropoda; class Malacostraca; order Isopoda; family Trachelipodidae; genus Trachelipus; species Trachelipus rathkii. The sequence goes on along the minus strand of JABUQX010066089.1, from coordinate 12,323 downwards.
CTGTTCATTCTACATTTCAATATCTAAATTGATTTTTATGGCACTTATTGGATTTTCTCTCAAATTTGATATTATAAATTTAAATATATTAATTATTTTATGAAATGTATAAGGTCAAAGTAAATGTTTATTCTTGATTTTTTTTGCAATATTACGAGAGTTTTATTAAATTCCTAGGTATGAAAAAATCAACTTAGAAAATGAATTCATGAATATACGTGTATTGTCTTCAATTTTCTCCTGCCTTTTCGGAGAAGCAATGGCAGTTACCATTTATAATTGATTAAAAATAGGGCTATTCAATGGCGATGATTTTATAATTTTGTTTAAATTTTACATAATCTTTCATATAATATGTAATGTATTCTTTCAGATGACCTATTTTCACCAAAAAATAAGAGAATTTTATCATAACTTTACGAAATTTGAAGAAGATCGTTCATTTCTATAATGATAACCTGTTCTATACTGAGGAAAATGAGCAGAGTCGTGTTTCATTATATATATATAGAAGAAGAAGTATAATATATATATATATATGTTATATATATATATATATAGCATATATATATATATATATATATATATATATATATATATCTTATAAGATAAAAGCCTTTTCGGCCTTCTAATCAAAAGTCGATAACTTGTTTATAAGTGAACAGAAACTGTTCTGGAATTAACCAATAGAGTAAATGAATGAGAATAGCGGTCATGTCAAAGGTCAGAGGTCAGATTGATAGTTAGTATTAAGGAATGCTATCAAAATTAAAATGTTAGCAATTTGGATAAACCTCTTAGGAGGAGGTATGTCCTCTGTAGCTGATAAAGAAAAAAACCATACATTTAAAATATACTAAGCGTAGTCCATGCAAAAACGAAAGACTAACCCTATATAAAGCAAGTAAACTAGAATGATGTGAAGTTTCAAAAGCTTCTTAGAACGGCCTTATATAAATTGCCAAAGAAAGATGAATAATATGATATTTCTAAAAACATTACGAGAAACTGAAAACAACACCAAATTTAAAAATTAATATAAAGAGCTATGAATGCATGGCAGCTGGGGACAGTTTGTGATATGTCAGGTAGAATGCCAATAATGAAGAGGTGAAAGCTGAGAAGAAGGATTGTAGTGACATAGTTGTTCAAGTGGTATTAGACGAAAAGCTTTGTGGTAAGTTAAGACATAGCAAGCCTTAATGATATATATATATATATATATATATATATATATATATTATATATATATATATATATATATATATATATATATAAACCATAGAAATATAAATAATAATAATAATAATAATAATAATAATAATAATAATATGATACATGCAATAATACACATAATTTAATAATAATACACAATCATTAACATTAATATTATTATTATTAATATTAATAATAATAATAATAATAATAATATTATATTATTATATATTATTATTATTATTATTATTATTATTATTATTATTATTATTATTATTATTATTATTATTATTATTATTATTATTATTATTATTATTATTATTATTATTATTATTATTATTATTATTATTATTGTTATTATTATTATTATTATTAATGAATAACATGGCGAAGTTATATGAAAGAATATTAGAAAGAAAATTAAGATCAAAAATAGAGAGATTATTTAAGAGCAGTATAGCACAGAGGTATAGAAGCACTACAGATTTAATGTTCGCATTGGAGAATGATACAGGAAAGACATGAATGCAGCATATAAGATAAATCGCTTCATAGCTGTGAAGTATTTATCTGGTACCTAGAGAGAAGCTATGGGAGAGTTCTGAGAGGATTATGATGTTGGAAACAGACTGATAAAGGCAAGAAGTACATACGTGAATAACATAAGTAAGGTGTAAGAACAGGATATAAAAACGAGTAATAGTTTTATGTATTATTATTATTAAAGTCCAACTCCACGTCCATGTCGATACTGTTTATAGCGTATTTGGACACAGTCATAAGAGGTGTAAAGGAGAGTTTAGAGGAGATTGACGGAGACATCATGGTATACGCAGATGATTTGGCGTGTTGGAGTGGAGATGGTGAGAGGTTGAGGCAAATGGTGCTGTGTTTCGCAGAAAAATTGAGAGAAGCTGGATTAAATATGAATATGGAAAACAGAAATAATGGTAGTAAGTAGGGAGGAGGAGGAGGAGTTGATAGTGGAGGTAGACGGTAGAGAGATTAAAAATGTGGACAGATATAAATACCTAGGAAGCACATTTGGAAGAGAAGGGGTGTGTGCAAAGGAAATTACGAGTAGGATTGAGCAGTATGGCAGGACTGT
>JABUQX010066089.1:0-2500 GCA_015478945.1 Trachelipus rathkii | reverse complement strand
GCTGGAGGCACAGTTTATTTATTTGTGAGAGAAAATAGTTCCTTATATAATGGTAAGAGGGCATGGTGTTATAGGTGAATTAGTTTATTGAGTGTTATAATATATATATACTTATTGAAAGAGAGTCATTTGACTGAGAATTGATTGTGAAAACATGTGCATTTATGGTAAAGGTTGTATTGATCAAAATTTTACACTGAAACAAATAATTGAGAAAATGAGCGAGAAGAAGAATATATTGTATTTAGGTCTTATGGATTTGCAACACTGATATGGACAGGATTGGCTGAAACTTTGTGGCAGGTAAGAATGGCATATGGTGGCGTGGTAAGCTCAATGTGGAAGCTGGAACTGGCAAACACATTGGCTGGTGAAGCGTGTAAAGAACAATTGGAGCTGAAAGGTGATTCTTTTAATATTATTGAAGGGCAGCTGGAGATGTGTTATACCTACTTATTATTCAATTTGCATATGGATGAATGTATGAATGAACAGACGTAGGGGTGGCAGGGAAAAGTGTTAGAATGATGTAATGATGGAGTTTTGGCGAATCTAAGAAAGTTTGAGAGGATTGGTAGAGGGGTTAGGTAGTGTGTATAGAAAGAAGGGCTTGAAAGTAAATGTAGATAAGAGTAAGGTAATGTTATTATATATATATATATATATATATATATATATATATATATATATATATATATATATATATATATATATATATATATATATATATATATATATATATATATATATATATATATATATATATTTATATTTGCCATTTTTTAGATTCCTATGTTTGGACCGAAAATGACAATTTATTTGAATATGAAACTTTTTTAGAGGGAGACATTATGGTTTCACCTTCTTCAAGAAGTGCAGTCGCCCCATGGAAGGCATGGAAAAATGGTGTTATTCCATACATATTTGAGAAAAATTACTGCAAGTTTATTCTTAATTTTTTAAGGAAAATAATATGCGATATTAATGCCAAAATAATAATTGGAATAAACTTTTTAGAATTTAAAAAAATATTTTCTACAACTGAAACACATTAAGCCTCTTAATTTGTATCAGATGATTTGCATTTTTTCCACAGTTTATTTGTTTTATGCTACTGAAAAGTTATAATTCCTTTTATTTGATTTTTAGTGAAAGAGAAAATACCTGTCGTTCAACATTGCATGGGAATATACTTCAACCTTACAGATGGGTGCATTAAGTTTGTTAATAGAACAAATGAAACAGACTATTTGGTAGTCTCTAGGTAAGTTTTTATTTTCAAAAAATAACTTTGAAAGTTTGAACTTTAACTTTAATTTAAAGACACCTATATTAACATCAATTTTTAGAGCGTCTATGTTGAGACATAGGTTATAATTAGCGGATGTCAGGCTTTCATGCAGATTATTGTATTTTATCTTTTAGTTTATTATGTTTAAATTAGAGGTGTAGTGGATGGTAATTTTTCACTATCCGTGGATGCGGATGCGGATAGTAAAAATCACTATCCGCGGATTGCGGATGCGGTTAACGGATAGATAAGTTTTTAGTCTTAGCCACAGGTACTTCATATATATAGCAGATAGGCAGAGAGGGTATATATATATATATATATATATATATATATATATATATATATATAAATAGATATATATATATATATATATACACTATATATATATCATATATATATATATATACATATATATATATATATATATATATATATATATATATATATATATATATATATATATATATATATATATATATATATCATCTATAGGTACATATATATATATATATATATATAGCTGTGTTGCCAGATTGCGTCACGTGGACCCAACTTTTTTGCACTCCACCAATCTCTTTCCCCAGCCTCCACCTATTTAGAAAAAGATTATATATGAATACAAATACTTGAAATTAATAATACTCAAATTATGCTTCAAAAACTAAAACTTCTGAGCCCTTTCAAGGGGGAGTTTGTTTCTCTTTTCTTCGTAAATTAGATCTGCACCGATGAAAAGACGCTCAATAGCTATACTTGCTGAAAGCATCCTAAGTATTCCCTGGCAGGTTCTGCAAGATGTGGAAAACATTTTCAATTATCACGCCATCAAACCAATGGATCTTTATCCGATTCCAAGCGTTTTCGCTTTTGATAATCTGCTATTAATGATAGAGTGTCTTTTGACACCTCTGAACAAGACTCTTCATCGCTGCTAGAAGCCAAAGAAACGTTCATGGATTCAGCATTGGTTTGTTAACAGATTTTATTTGTGTGTCTATTTCAGCGATCTTTTCCTTTTTATTGTCTGGTTGTATTTCTGCCTTTAGCAGCATTTTATCACATAGGCATCCTAAATAAATTTTAACCCTCTGTGAGACACGTAGTTCAAGAAATTTGGTTTTGTATATAGGATCCAGAAAAGTTGCTATTGCACATGCGTAATCGCTTTGCAGAATTTGGAAATCTATTCATCTCCAGCATGGGTGT
>JABUQX010066088.1:0-7500 GCA_015478945.1 Trachelipus rathkii | reverse complement strand
TATTATTATTATTACTTTATTATTGCTATTATTATTACGTTGAAAAATCGAACCCAGTAGAGGGTTCGATTTTGAGCCGACTCCTGCTCCAGCTACGACTCCGGTTCAGACTCCTGCTCCGAGTCCGACTCCGACTCCGACTCCGGCCCCGACTCCGACTCCGTGCCGACATGAATAATCGATTCTCGAAGGGAATCGTTTATGATTCGAAAATCGATTCCTGACGGGAATCGATTTTTAGGCTCCGCCTCCGGCTCCGGCTCCGGCTCCGGCTCCGGCTCTGCCTCCGGCTCCGGCTCCGGCTCTGCCTCTGGTTCCGCTATATATCTATAGTGGTTAGAGTTTTCATATTGGGTTAAAATTTGGAGGTGAGTTAGATGGTGACGTAACCTCATCGTAGACGATATTACGTCCCCGCGGACCCCCCGAAGGGGGCCCCACCCCTAAAAAGTCGACATGTTCGTAGTAGGCTGAAATTTGGCGAGAGGATTCAGAGTTGAATTTCTAGAAAGAGTTGGTATCGGAATCTGAGGAGTTGGCATCGGCACCGGTGCTGGAGCCGATGCGGTGTCGAGTTAATAAACATTCGTATAACAACAATATTGGTGTCCTTATATATGTCATCGAACCTGTAGATCTCGTATATGAGGGTTATAATTCCGTATATGGTGTCCAGGACCCTACACCACGGAGGGGGGTCCCGACTGAAAAACAGCAGAGTGTAAAACAGATGCCGAAAGAGGAAGGAAGAAGGATGAAGGATGAATAAGGTAGGAAAGAGTGGAGAAGGAGTCTGACTCAGAGGAGTAGGAGTTGACAGCTGCACCGGTGCTGGCTCCGGTGCGGTGTTGAGTTATTAAATATTTGTGTAATGATTCAATATTGGTATCTTTATATATGCTATTGAAGCCATAGATCTCGAATATGATGGTTTCAAAGTCGTAAAGGGTGTCTGGGAACCCTCCAGTGTGGGGGGTACCCCCTAGAAATGAACAGAATGCATAAAAGAAGTGGAGAAAGGAGTCGGATTCGGAGGCTGAGAAAGAAAGAGTGGAGAAGGAGTCTGAGTAAGAAGAGCCGGAGTTGACATCTGCATCGGTGTTGGCTCCGGTGCTGACATCGGAGCAGTGCCGAATTAATAAATAGTCGTCTGGTCCCACATTAGTATCAAAATATATGTTTATAAGGACGTAGAACTCGAATATGAGGGTTGTAAGTTCGTAAATTAATAAATAAATAAATAAATAAATAAATATAAAAAATAAATAAATGAATAAATAAATGAATAAATAAATAAATAAATAAATAAATAAATAAATAAATAAATAAATAAATAAATAAAATAAATAAACAAATAAATAAATAAATAAGTAAATAAAAAAAAAAATAAATAAATAAAAAATAAACAAATAAATAAATAAATAAAAAAAAATGAAAAAAAATAAATAAAATAAAATTAAAAAAAAATTATTATTTTTATGTTTATAACTTTAAAAAAATTTGAATTTTCACATACCCTAGAACAGTAAATCAGTAAATCAAACCACCCACCCTCCGCACCCTATCTATGATCTATCGATCTACAGATACAGATAATATTTGTATAACATATCACAATCTTTTATTTATTTTTGTTTTATTTACTTAAAACATTTTGTTTTTACTAAAATTTTACGCTTTTCATATTTTTAACTTAAAAAGAAATTGTGTTTTTACATACCCTAAAATGGTAAATCAGTGAATCAGTAAATCAAGCCACCCATCCCTCCCCTCCCCGTCAAATCCTTGATCTATTGAAGTATTGATCTATTGATCTATTGATCTATTGAACTATTGAACTATTGATCTATTGATTCAAGTCATATTTCGAGTATCACTTTGGATAAACATAGCGTAAAAATAAGTTCTTTTATACTAACCCTCGAATATATGTTGGCGCAACAAGTTTTCACATCAATAAAGCTAACATAACATAACCTGATGCAAGAATATAATGTATTACATCAAACCTAACATACCTTAAACGCGAATAAACAGTCAACATTAACAAAGTACCATACTAAACAACAGGAAAGTAACTAACGTTGCATACAGAACGTCCCCTATTTATACTTTTTTCAAATATATCTCTAACCATATCATTGTTTTTTTACATTAACATAGTAACATTTAAACCTAACATACCTTAAATACGAATAAACGTTCAACATAACAAAATACCATACTTAAAAACAGGAAAGTAACTAACGTTGCATACAGAACGTCCCCTATTCACACTTTTTCAAACATATCACTAACATATCATTGTTATTTTACATTAACATAGTAACATTTAACAAAAATTTATCATAACCTAACCTAATTATCATCCTGACCAATAAATATATGCTAACGTAACAAAGTTTTCACATCAATAAAGCTAACATATAACCTGAACTAAGAATATAATGTACACCCTCAAACCTAAAACCCCTTAAGCACAAATAAACAGTTAACATTAACAAAGTTCCATACTTAACAACAGTAAAGTAACTAACATTGCATACAGAACGTACCCTATTCGCACTTTTTTCAAACGTATCTCTACCGTATCACTGTTATTTTTATATTAACAGAGTACCATTTTAACAAAAGTTTATCATAACCTAACCTAATTATCATACTGGCCAACGAATATATGGTGACGTAACAAAGTTTTCACATTAGTAAAGCTAACATATCATAGCCCGAACCAAAAATATAACGCACAATAGCAATACCTAACATACCTTACGCTCGAATGAACTGCTGGCAATAACAAAGTTCCATACTTAACAACAGTAAAGTAACTAACAATGCATAAAGAACGAACAGGAGCGAAGTTGATGTAGTAAATATCAAAAAGCGGTTACTGCACTGATTGTTTATTTTTTTATATTTTTTCAAATTTTTATTTTTTTTTTTATTTTTATCTTTGTGAAAAAAAATTATTTTGTTTCAAATTTCTATCATTTTTAATTTTGTTCATTAAAAAAAAAAAAAAAAAACTCATTTATTTTTAATTTTATTCTTTAATTTTATTTTTTTAAAAAACTTTTATTTATTTTTAATTTTATTTCTTTAAAACTTTTTGTTTATAAAAACTTTTAATTTTTAATTTTATTTCTTTAAAACTTTTTGTTTTTACTAAAAAATTTATTCTTTTTTTTATGTTTATAACGTAAAAAATTTACATTTTTACATACACTAAAACAGTAAATCAGTAAATCAAACCACATACCCTGCCCTCCCCAACCCATCCTTGATCTATAGATCTATTGATCTAACGATCTATTGACCTCTTGATCTATTAGGATAACAGCTAACATAACAAAGTTTTACCCTCGGTAAAGTTAAACTATGAACATAACATACTTAACACACAACAGCCGCACGAATAAACAGCCAGCACTAACATCTTAAGCAACAAAGTTCACATGGTGGGGAAGTAAAACAAGTTTTCATTTTTTATAACATATAATTTTCAATGAAAAGAGCATTAAATAAATACATAAAAATATATAAGTTTTATTTTAAATATATTAATTCGTCTAATCATAGGACATAGGATTCTGTATAAATTGCGCAAGTTCTATATATTTCTCCAGAGATTCAACTCCATCTGAAATGATGTAAGTATAAATACCGCCTGCAGCACTAATCCATTCTTCGGCATATTCAGGTTCATTAGCACGCATTCGCTCATGCCAGAGAGAGGTAAACTTTTCAACTTTGTTAGTTATCAGCATATTCCTGTATACCCTATTATATGGTAAACCACATGTTTCAGAGTAAATATTGTAGATTATCTCATGAGCTATATGAATTAAGTCCTCGAGTATGTCGACCTCTTTAAGATGAGACGTTAATTAGTTTTTCATTTTAACCAAAGCTGTATATTTTCAGAGAGATGAACAGTGAAACCTTATAACGGGACGGCGCGAATGTTACAGGCATCGAGGGCGTTTTTCCAAAGTTGCGTACATTCAATACTTTTAACATTATCAGATGCGGTGAAAACAACCTCTATTCTATCATAACCTCTCACACTGTCACCTTTGATAGATATTTCACCAGGAGGCGATGCATCAGATGACACATACTTAGCCTTTACCCAAGCTTCCGCGGTATCGAGAATCTTGAGAAATTCTTCAACCGAAATGAATAAAGGTCTATTATTTGCACCTCCGACTGGAATACAGGTAATATATCGCTCCCCATTCGTTTTACGAAAAAATATAAATGACACATCGTTGGGTATACAAAGCGTCCTCGTAAAAGATATCACTAAACATGCATAGGAGCAGAATTGAGACGTCATGTATACCAGCCACAGCGAAAAGTCTAACCTGATGGAAATCGGGTGCGTAAGCATTTCTCAAAGGTAATGAGATTTCTTTCTTTCACCATCAGAAGAAATAAACAAGGATATTAGCGCACGAACGAACCAAATAACGGTTTCCAAAGAGTCTAACAACTGCCATGTACCAGCGTTGTTTTAAACATGAAACAGCCATCAGATAGTTGATTTTCATATCTAGGCCTTACGAGCAATTCCTTTCATATTTGTATTTGTATTTCATGTTTCATTAGGGTTATTAGATACAGATCGAGAAACGGTTCAAGCTCCGCCCATTTTTTTCGAAGCATTACACAATACCTGTGATTCTTGTTTGTGCCCGTTTTTGAAACATTACGCAATACCTTTGATTCTTGTTTGTCACAGAGGGAAAATTTAACAAATTTATTAAAACATGTTATGTTTTAATTAAACACGTACATTCTTTTTTCTATACTCTAACATTAGCACAACCTTACCTAATTATCATACTGACCAACGAATAATTGCAAACATAACAACGTTTTATCCAAACCTAACATAAAAATAACAAATGTTTTATCCATACAAAACACAAAAATAAGTTCTTCGAATAAAATATCGTAGTAAAGCGTAATAGTTTACTGATTTTAAATCAGTAAATCAGTAAATCAAACCATCTGTCCTTGCTGACCCCTCTCTGCCCATCCGTCCATAACCTTTTGTTCTATTGATCTATTGATTCAGGTCGCATTGCATATATATGGGCTGTAAACTCATAAAGGGGTATCAGCGTTATTAGCATTATATATAGAGAAGAAAAAGAAATGAAAAAAGAAAAAAGAAAAATGAAAAGAAAAATAAAAAAAGAAAAAGAAAGAAAAAAATGAAAAAAAAAAAAAAAAGAAAAATGAAAAAAAGAAAAAAAATGAAAAAAATGAAAAAAAAAAGAAAAATGAAAAGAAAAAGAAAAAGAAAGAAAAAAGAAAAAGAAAAAAAAGGAAAAAAGACAAAGAAAAAAGAAATACAAAGAAAAATGAAAAAGAAAAAAGAAAAAGAAAAAAGAGAAAAATATGAAGATGAAGAAAAAGAAAAAAGAAAAAAAAAGAAAGTAACTAACATAGCGTACAAAAACGTAACCTATTCATACTTTTTCAATCATTTATCTAGCATATCAATGTTAATTTTACATTGATACAAAGTTTTCACATCAATAAAGCTAACATAGCATAACCCGAACTAAGGAAATAATGTACAAAGACAAACCTAACAAAACTTGCCCATGAATAAACTGTTAACGTTAACAAAGTTCCACACTTAACACCTGTAAAGTAACTGACATTGCATGCAAAACGTAACCTATTCATACTTTTTTCAAGCATATCTCTAACATATTAACGTTAATTTTACATTGATACTTTAATATTTAACAAACATTTATCATATCCTTGTCTAATTATCATACACACCAACGAATATATGCTAATGTAACAAAGTTTTTTACATTAACAAAAATTTATCATAACCTTACCTAACTATCATAATCCCCAACAAATAATTGCAAATTTAGCAGTTTAACAAAAATTTATCATAACCTTACCTAACTATCATAATCCCCAACAAATAATTGCAAACTTAACAGTTTTATCCAGACATAACATAAAAAAATAAGTTCTTTGAATAAAATATCGTAGTAAAGTGTAATAGTTTACCGATCCTAAAGCAGTAAATCAGTAAATCAAACCTTCCGTCCCCTCCCCTCCCTTCCCACCCGTCCCTTCCATGATCTTGTGATCTATTGATTCAGGTCACAATTCGATTATCATTTAGGACAAACGTAACACAAAAATAAGTTCTTTATATACTAACCAACGAATATATGCTAACGTAACATTGTTTCCACATTAATAAATCTAACATAGCATTACCAGAACTAAGAATATAATGTACAACGACAAACCTAGCCCACCTTACGAGCGAATAAACAACTAACATTAACAAAGTTCCATACTTAACAACAGTAAAGTACCCATCACAGCATACAATGCGTAACCTATTCACAGTTTTTTCAAACGTATCTCTAACATATCAATGTTAATTTTACATTAACATGTTAATATTTAACAAAAATTTAGCATAACCCTGTCTAATTATCATACTGACAACGAATATAAAGCCAACGTAAAAGTTTTTTACATTAAACAATAAAAGTTAACAGAAATTCATCATAACCATACCTAAATATCATAATCCCAACGAATAATTGCAAACATAACAAAGTTTTATCCAAACATAACATAAAAAATAACAAAGTTTTATCCAAACATAACATAAAAACAAGTTCTTTGAATAAAATATAGTAAAGTGTAATAGTTTACTGATTTTAAAGCTGTAAATCAATAAATCAGTAAATCAAACCATCTGTAGCTCTACTCCCCCTCCCCACCCTCCCTTCCATGATCTATTGATCTATCGAATCAAGTCATATTTCGAGTATCATTTTGAATAAACATGACATAAAAAAAGTTCTTTATACACTGACCAACGAAAATACGCTAACGTAACAAAGTTTTAGCATCAATAAAGCTAACATATCATAACCTGAACTGAGAATATAACGTACAACACCAAACCTAACATACCCTACGCTCGAATAAACAGTCAACATTAACAAAGTTCCATACTTAACAGCAGTTAAGTAACTAACACTGCATACAGAACGTAACCTGTTCACACTTTTTCAAAGTATCTGATAACATAATCATTGCGCTATTTTTACCTTTAACATTGTAATATCCCCTTACCTATTTCTATCACACAGGACCAACGAATATATGTCAAGAGGCAACAAAGTTTCACATCAAATAAAGCATAACATATCAATAACCTGAAGTAAGATATAATGCTACAACGACAAAACTAAACATATAAATCACGATACAATGAATAATCTGCTTAATAACATTCACAAATTCCCCACTCATCAAAGGTAAAGAAAACAAAAAAATTAGCTAACAGGACATAAACAAAAAGATCAATGATATCCCCACTTTGATATCCATAGAACATATCAAGCAACAGCTTATAAATATGACATAATATATATAATCTACAAAAAAAATCCATATAACTTAACAAACAGTGACCTAAATCTATCATAATAA
>JABUQX010066087.1:7500-21366 GCA_015478945.1 Trachelipus rathkii | reverse complement strand
TCATATTACTGCTCTCAGACGCGTCGTAACATCTGCCAAACATCTGTCCTCTTTATCCAACCTCTCATACCCCATCTCCTTGCACTGTTTGAGCATCAACGAGGCAACCGGTTCTCTCCTCTCTTTCAAACTCTTCTTCTCATAGTCACAGGGATTTAAGACCGCACACTAAAAACGTTGAGAAGACACTCACCCACCATTTTTTAATGACGGTACCCCGCCCTTCTAACCAAAAAGATTAACGGACGGAATAGCTTCGAAACAGGGAACAAGAACCATCCCGACCGTGATTCCATTTTTTTTCAAAATCTGTTTCCAATAAATTTTTTTTTTTTTTTTCTTTTTTTATTTACAAGGTCTCCTTTTTTGATATATTTATTTGCTTTTCTTTTTAAATAATTATTTGATATATTTTTCTTCTTTTATTTTTTTGCTTTTTTTGTTTCATCATATATTTTTTTTTTTTGCTTTTTTTTTTTTTTTTTTCTTTTTTCCTTTTTTTTTTTTTTTTTCTCTTTACTTACAAGAATCAGACTTATTTTGCATTCTGATTCTTACTTTTTCCTTTTTCTCGCTAGAACAAAACTTTCCAAATACTAGCTTTACAGGAAGGGATGGTTCTTTATTTATTTTTTTTTTTTTATCTAGATCTTGATGAGTCATACATATCCGACCTTATTATCTTTTTTCATATTTTTTCTGATCTTCATCAGGACAAGCACCCAAAGACATATGTGCTATACCAGATTTGAAAACACAAAAGAGATCGTAGTGAGGTGATGGTAATAGACGTTCTTCTCTGCCCGTAAATTAGTATTAATAGAGATATCTTCATTAATCGTTTATTTTAATTAAAAAAAAAAAAAAAAAAAACATAATATAAAACTATTATTTCTTATACCAGGTTAGTACTTACTTTAATTAAAATAATTAAACACAAATTTTTTAACAAAGGATAGAAAGAAACGAAAAAAAAAATAACAAAAAAACCGGTGCATCTATAATTTTTGTTTTTCCCCTCTAGCCTATGCTATACCGATGACTGTATAGATCTAACCATATCAGTACATATGACTTGGACACTGTCTAATATCACATACGGCTTCGTAGTGTATATATAGTGGTGTGGTGTGTGGTGTGGTTGTGGTGTGTCTGTATATTCGATTATACGACCCATAAGTCACCAAGAGTACTATACATTACCCATCAAGGTTTATATATTTATATTCATTATTATCATATATATATACATATACTATCAACTTTATATCATCATATTATATTATCACAATACTATACTCTTCTATTTATCTAATTAATCATCACACTCTATATATACCCGATACTATACTACAACGAAGGAAAAGCATTCCTAGGGATCTATCACAGCTACCATCATACAATCTCACCTACATATATTAGTATAATATTATATATACGTATATATATTACTATAGTATTTAATATATACTATATATATAGTTATGTCTACTTATACCCTATATATTTTATTTCTTAGTACTAGTGATTATTATTAAATGAGTTTATCTATACCTAAAAAGGGCTTAGTCCTTCTTTTAATGTGTAATAATCACCCCAACATTTGAACATTGAAAACATTACCGATATGCTCAACTCATTTTATCATAATTATAATATTATATATCTACTAATTTATAATTGAATAATTTTAGTAAAATATTCTACTACTCGTTTGCCTCTTCTCTCTCCTCTGTATACTTAGTATCATATATATATATTATATATATAGATACTATACTACATAGGTATACTATATATATATAGTAGTATATATATATAGTATATATATAGTATATAGTATTTATAGTAATAACAGCTATATACTATATATATATATATATATATATATAATACTATATCTTATTATAAATGTATCGAGCAAATTAACAAAGTCTGAGGATCTTTTGAGAAAACAAATAAAAATTGTAGTTATAGATGCGAGCAAGATTTTTCTTTTTTTTAATTAGAGGCAAATGAGATTAAATTGCCGTTATTATTATTATTATTTATTTATTATTATTATTTAATTTATTATATATAATTGTATGTATATTATTGATTATATTATTATGCCATTTGTATCATTGATGTGATTATCATTCTCTAATATATTTTCTTAATTATATAGACCAAAATCTTTACATTATATACAGATAGATTAATTAAGAAATTATTGACCAAATACAGCGCACGTGAATATTAATGATATTTTTAGTCGCGAAGAGATGGAGAGATTGATTGAGCCGACAGAGAAGTTAGAGAAGGCACCAAGCTAAATGTTGATGATTTGTAAATAATTTTTTTTAGAAATTAAGACGAGAGAGTGCGATGGAATAAATGAGGAATTCCGATAGATATAGAGGAAAAAAAAAGCAACGTACTAGAAAATAAATGTCACGAATTAGTACCTGTCGTTCAAATTTTCTCTTCTCCGCTTTTTCGGAGAGGCGTGAGCCGCGTTACCATTTATATTGATTAAAAAACTAAGGCAGAAGTATATTCAAAGATAGGAGCGGAATGATTGATACACTTATGTTTAAATGTTATACGGATAATCTTGGTCACTTGGATGTATTATGTGAAATTGTCATCTTTCAGATGACAATATTTCACAAGAGAGCAGAAAACACTGTTAAAGCTAAAATATTACACATATCAATTAGCAGAAGCTATCAAAAAGAAGATCCGGTCTCGTGATCCGTGGAGAAGAGAGAGATGAGGAAAGACGAGAGAGGAGAAGAAGAGAGAGAGGAGAGGATATAATAAATAACTTCGCGCCTGAGAGCGTACGCAGCTAGACACGAGTGCAGGAGTGACGGAGTCTTTGGAGTACGTAAAGGATAGAGTATAGAATATAGATGATAGTAGAGAAATAGAAGAGCATGAGATTATAGAGTAAATAACCAGTACCTTTTTCAATCCTATATAGCTGCGCTACTAGCAATAACATGTGTTATATCTATACTCATACCTATAAGGTACTGATTAATATGCTCTGATTATAGGTATATATAGCTGTCAGTATAATATAATATATACACTACGGACTAAGTAACCCATTCATTTACTCTTATCTACATTTATATTTTACTTATACTTACCTATATATATTATAATATATACCTAACGCCTTTACGGATCTATATCTTCCTTATTCGACCTTTCGTTCCTATTCTAGTCCTCTATTTAATATCGATTTTCTACTATTACGTGAGAATGAGTACTTAATTCGTTACTACTTATTCTGATCCTTATTATATTGCAGATGGTCTAATTATGAAACGATTTATATATTTACATAATTACACTACCTTAAAGAACGACGTATATATAAATCCTCAAGGCTGTCCAGTACTACACCGTAAGTGACGCACCTTGAGCTGAAGTTAGTACGCGATCTTCATCGTTATATCTCATACATATCGTTTCTATGTTTATTACATCCGTTTACAGCCATTATATAATTAAACTCACTATACTATTATTATTATTTTATATCTCATATATTATTATATAAATAAAATCATTAAAACCATTTCCATTATTATTATTATTATTATATGTAGTCATAATTATCATATCTTCAGAAGAATATCATATAATAAGTTGAACTTTACTTATTTATAAGTTTGTATTATTACTTATATAATATATGTAACATTAGTATTATATTTCCTAAAATTATTATCAATTTTTAAAATAATTATCGATTACTATTAAGTTCATATATATATCATAAATATATTCTGTATATTATATCAATACTAATTTAATTATTATATAATTATTTTAATTTAAATAATTATATTATTATTATTTATTTAATTTAATATTATTAATATTATTATTATTATTATTATTATTATTATTATATTATTATCTTATTTAACTAGTAAGTTATTAAGAATACAAACCTCTTTATTGTACTTTATCTTGATGTATTTACATTGGTTAGATATTATAGTAAAACTTATTATATCAATCAATTTTATCCCTTCTATCATTAGTGATTATGTTATCCGAATAATACTATTAATAATATCCTTGTAAGTCTTATAAATATTACGTTATTATATATAACATAAGTCGTCATTTAGCTGTCTAAGCCTATATATGAACCACAAGTATACTTATCATACTACTAACTATAAAGGTATTTCATTTCCATTAAGTGATTACTCAACTAATTAGATTCATACTCTATTATTTACTTAAACAGGTTTTATTTACGGGCTCATTCTATCCACGGGCCGATAAGAACATAATGGTTTTTTCCATTGACTCATATGTGCTAAGCAACATATTGACTTACTATATATATATAAGTAAAACCTCAACGTGTCAGATAATTTTTCACCATGTTAATCTCATTTTGAGTTACCGGATTGCGAATACTGATTTAAGTCTAGTACACTTTTAGACCTACGCCTACCTAACTCGGTTATTGATTTGCAATTTTATCTATGCTAATTTTTTAGATATCTTATTGCACATAGAGTTAGGTTAGTATTTCATAAGATATAAGGCTCAAATAAAAAATTATGCAAGTAGTATGCTTCAGTGTTTGATTCCGCACGTATGAAAAGAGGGGGCGAGGTTTCGATCTATTCTTATTTGAGAAATAAACATCATATTTTGATCACTATTAGACTATATTGAGCTATGAATTATAATTATGTGAGTTAAATAAAATAACAATATATTTACATTATGAAATTAATTAATATATATAATATGACAATATATTTTATCAGATAAGTACAAAATAATAAAGAATTTCTAATCTCAAAATAATGAATATTATATAATATACTAATAATATTATAATTAACACACTCATAAGATTAATAGAGAGTAAATATCGGTGAGTAATTATAATCTATAATAATATAATTAATAATAACTAATAATACAGATTAGGTATATATAAATCAGATTTGCTATACATGGGAAAAATAAGATAAATGGAGATCTCCATCTTAATCAATGTACTCATATAATACCTGAGAATCCAACCTAAAAAGATAAGAGCAAAATCACTATATAAGTAATAATAATAATAATAATAATAATAAAATTAAATTAATTAAATTATAATTATAATCAAATGTATAGTTCAAATCAGAGACAGTCACTATAGCTACTAACATTGAGATAACATTGCAGCAAACTTCCGGATCTTGACTACTAAATCGTGAGAGAATATTAAATTGCATCCATAGAGAATGAGATATTGCACATGAATAATAATGAATAATAATAATACCTTAGAATAATAATAATTAAATAATTAATAATTAATTAATAATTTTCGGTAGTTTCAGGCAGGAGTTGTCGTACAAGCTTTTATTGATGATAGCGAAGGGTGGGTTGGTATGCACTTTATTATATATAATTTAGCGATAATTATACACATGGGACTTGGTTAGAGACGCAAAATCTTTGTTAGGGTCGCCGTACGGTGGATCTAGCTGATGTTTAGAGAGATTAAAGGAAAAGTAGGGTCATTTGTTGAAACTTTAGAGGAAATTGAATGAATCAGGAATGTTATTAATGAGAAAAGTAGAGAATAAAATAAAAATTTAATTGATATAATATATAATACTTATTAATAATATACATAAGATATAAATAAAATCGAATGTGAAAAATACAAGAATATATAAGTTAGCGACTATTATATAGATGAGCGGCAAAAAATTATTAACCATGTAGTAACTTGTACTACCGGGAGTCTTTTAGTATAAATAAGGTCCAATGAAAAATTATGTGCATAATATCCTCCAAGGATGATTATATATATCCGCACCCCCATACATAACATGCGTGGATAACAAAGTTCGCACGCAGAAAGCATGTATTGTTCATGATAATGAAATGTTACGAAAGAAATTTTCCATTGAGACGATCGGAAGCAACCCATGGTTGAGAAAGTTGACAGTTATCGAAATCGTCGCGAAATAAGCCTCGAGTGCTTAAAATTTTTAGCAGTTTCACATATATTTAACTGGTTAAAACTGTTCTATAATTTATATAATTATTGAATGCATAGTCCACTTAGGTAATAACTTTTGTTGTGTGTAAGTTTTATATAGATATATATTGTGTTAAACGCGAGCTTACTATATTTATGAGTTAATATGTACGTATAGTCTGAATGCGTGCACGTCATACTTCTAGACCTAGGAACTGATGCGTAATATGTACGTGTTATTACATTGTGAACGGTCCACATCTTATAGCGTAGTATTTATATATATACTACTACTACTACTAATTATTATTATTATGAATAATAGAACTTACTAGTGTTGGAATCCTCCCAGACGGTGTCATATCCATAGCAAACGCTCTGTTGGGTATTGAAGGAAAATCAGTAATCACAAGAGGAGGGATATCAACCCCTAAATAAGGTGAATAAGATGAAGATGAGGAGGTTGGTACCCCAGTCTCATCGGAACGGAAAACACGTAGTAGTTGAGCAAATGTTATCAAGGCATTATGAAGAGCAGAGAGAGAACCACTAATTAAATTTACCTATAATAATGCTACCTAGAGAAGAGTAATGGAATACTTGTTAAGTATGTGAGACCGTAGGTATGAACCTCCGTTATGAGAAATGGATACGGGAAAACATACTTTCTTATGAGCTCTATCATTGCTGTATTGAGTACATGTCTACAATTATCCATACTATAATCGTATTACTTTATTTTACTCACTTTTAAACTACGACGTCAGCATAATCATCCATATATATATATCTATTCTAATTTTAGATATACACCTATATTATACTTATAGTACACTGTTCTCTATAATATCTTTCATCTTTCTCATACTTTTAATGACACATAATATTCATATTATATATATAACTTCTAATTAGACTCTCTCAAATATTACTACTTAAACTAAAAAGACGCATTACGAATACATTGCTGATTATACCCTATAGAATTTGATTCTAGTTTTCTAATACCTTGATTTTACACATGCATAATATCTATAGATTTTATATGGTATAAGTATTAGTCATCTTAAAACTATTACTTTTATATCTTATGTATTGGCACATTGTTTCAGAGGTTTAGTATAAACCGTCATAGTATCTTAAAACTGTTAATGCTACAAGTAAAAAGGAATTTTTGGAGAATACTTGTCTACATTCTATCGACTTTAGCGATAAATGAAAATATACTAAAAAAAAAAAAAAATTATATCTCATCTATACTAACAATTAGCTAACCACCGCAGAATTCGGGAATCCATCATTTTTGCTGAATCACTGGTAAATATTCACATATGGAAAATGCTCCTTTACTACTGGCACACCGGGGGCTCGAGCCGGACGGGGAACATAGGGCGATGGGATGTCTCACATGTACCCGTAGGCCCACGATGGCAGAGAGAACCTTAACCGTCGACAACACTAACAAAACCACAAGAATCAGAGGGGTTCCGGGAACCCGTCGAAGGGGTAAGAAACTACACTCCTACGCCTCGCACGTTCCTCGAAGAGGCGAGAGACCCGACTCTGCATCGGGGCGGTATACCCTTGGGTATTCTTTAGTACAAAAAAAAACCAAGCAAAATTTATCAAGAAATTGTACTTATTTTATATTTATCGAGAAACCATAAAAAGGTTCTCTTAAATAGGCCTTTTCCATCTAATAGGCCTTTTAAATCCACTATATTCACAACAATAATTATTACATAATTAATTTTTTTATTTATACTTATTATTTTTTTTCACTTTTTCTAAGAGTCTAAACTAGTAAGGATTCCAAAGTGTATTCCTTTTTCGCTGTAGCTTATTGTAGTTTTTGAGATACTAATATATATATTTATTTATTCATTTTAATTCTATTATATTTTTATTTTCATTCTTTCTCTGTTACTAGAAATCTGGATCTTCACGTTCAGACAATGTAATTCGTTTACTGGTAGAAAATAATAGATCTTTTCTATTTCATGACATACATATGACGGTTAAACTAAACGCTGAACAATCTTCTCTGTAATATCTATTAATGAATAATATTACTTCTAACGCTGACAGAAGAAAGTATATTCACTATATATACACAATTAAGCTTAATTCGATTTTTTATGAATAGTCCAATATCCCCTTATTACTACTTAACATATTTTACATTCCTAATTTTCTCTATATATCATCAGGGATGAATGCTGAATGCCTCACACCTTAGTTATCAATAATAGTATAATATATATTATATATATTAATAATCTATATATATATACTCGATTAATGTTTCATCAAATTTTTTTGATTTTATTATTACTTAGGGATGCAAATAGCCTTTTAACGGTAACGATAATCGATACTGTTAATTGTGAGTGAGTCATAGAAAATGATCACATGATTTGTCCAGATTCAATTTGTTGGTTTATTGTCTCGTACTTTTTGTCACACTATTGACAAGTGGTATTAAATTAAACTATAATTATCAATAACTAAGTCGAACAAGTTTTTTCATCTAGGTGTTGTGGAAATGGATATATATTAATCATTTATTACTATAGTTAAGTACTATCATATCTACTTATATATACTATAATACCTCTATCAATCTATAAATAATAATTACATGAATATTAATACTTATTGAGTACTTTATGCTCCTATATATAATATCCTTCCTATATAAAATAATTCATATATATGAGTATATTCATACCTCACTCTAAGTAATGCACTACTATGACTATTATCGTCAACAACCACACGATATTACACTATACTATATACGATAAGTAGGCTACTTTTCTAAGAACTTTAAGGCTTTAAACTACTTTAATGCAAATTATCGGCTAGTGAGCTTACACTTCACTGATAGTTGTATATATACTTCGGCATTCATTAATAGAAAACATGAATAAATCAGTTTCTTATTAGCGTTACCAGTGTGTAAAAGCTCGCTCGCGCAGTAAATATTCTTTGGCTAAATCACACACATAATTTTAGGCTTGCTTTTACGAAACCTGCTTGCCGAAGCAAGCTGCTCTATCATGTTAATCTCTCTTTCGTATTCTTTAAAAAAAATACAAATAAACAAAGAAACTAGATTAAATTTGAGTTTCAAAGTTAAAAAGTTTTTTTTTTTTTTAATAATAATTTTTGTTTTTTAAAAAAGCTTTGATTTTTTTCATTGCTACTACTTTTTAAGTAACAGACTTTTTTTTCCAATATATTATAATTATAATATTATATTATATATGATATATAATATATATATATATTATATAATATACTACACATATATATAATATATTATATATATATTTTTATCTAAATATTATATATCTTACCATATATATATATATATATAATTATCATAAGAAATACTTCGATAAGTAATTTTAGATCATTATCCCCCATAACCTCAGAAAGATTGAGGGGTTGAGCCTCCTTCTGGCCTCCCTTTTCCCCCTTTCCCCTCAAGCTCATTAACACCGTTCCCCCATTATTTTCTCCACGTGATCGGGAAGCTAGTGTTATAAAAACTTCATGTTGTCTCCACGGGGAATCGCGGTTACCCCCGCCCCTCGTGATGCTAGTGCTCTGTAGGGGGTCGACTACGATCCCAGGGGAGTCCTTGAAGTTTGGAGGAACGCAATCACAGGGGAAGTGATTGTCAGGGTAAACAAATGACCCTGAGACTTTTAGGTTTTTGTAAGATTTTGGGAAAATTGAGATCCCTATTATTAGATCGGTGTTAGTCTAATGGGGCTTTCTAAAAATAAATAGGCTATTTATTTTTTAAGTGAAAAGGCGATTTTCTTTGAAGATTTTCTGAAGAAACCTTAAATAATAATAATAATACGGTAATAATAATAATAATACGGTAATAATAATAATAATAATACGGTAATAATAATAATAATAATAATAATAATAATAATAATAATAATAATAATAATAATAATAATAATAATAATAATAATAATAATAATAATAATACGGTAATAATAATAATAATAATAATAATAATAATAATAATAATAATAATAATAATAATAATAATAATAATAATAATATTAATTTTTTTATTATCTTTATTTTTATTTGGCTTCTGTGATCAGTAATATTGTATGATATATTTATAGGATAATTTTATAATATATATTTTATAGTTTAAGTTGAATTTGTTGTGTAATATCGATTACAACGAATCTCTGGTAGCTAATTAATTTTGATAATATTTATTTATTTAATGGGTGGAATATCGAATAGTTTAATATCGATTACGAATATTGAATATTTTAAAATCAATTACCTCGAATATTTTAAAAGGAATATCGAATAGTTTAATATCGATTACAAATATCAAAATATTTTAAAATCAATTACCTCGAATATTTTAATATCGATTACGTCGAATAAAGGTATCTATATATTATTGGAATACCTAATAGATTGCTGATGTACAAATAATAACGATTACAAATATCAAATATTTTAAAATCAATTACCTCGAATATTTTAATATCGATTACCTCGAATAAGGCATCTATATATTATTGAAATACCTAATAGATTGCTGATGTACAAATAATAATCATATAATTACTGTAGCAGAATGATACCAATTCAAAACCTTATAAAACCATATACGTTTATTTAAGGTATTAGTACATTTATAATTACATTTATGTACAGGAATGTAATGTACATTTTGTATTGTACCGTTCAAATTTCATTTAATAGTCCGTTTAGAACCTTGAAGCTTAGATCCTTGAGTAAATTATTATTATTATTATTATTATTATTATTATTATTATTATTATTATTATTATTATTATTATTATTATTATTATTATTATTATTATTATTATTATGATTATTATTATTATTATTATTATTTTGCAGAATAATCAATTTTTAAGGTTATTTTCGTTGATTTAGCATATTTTTACAATGCAGTTAGACACTCGCATATATATATATATATATATATATATATATATATATATATATATATATATATATATATATATACTATACTATATATAACTAATTCTTGCTGCTTATATATATATATATATATATATAATAACCTGCTTCTTGCTGCTTATATATATATATACTGCTAACTATATATATATATACTCTATATATATATTAGTGATGGACCGGATGTCAAAATTTGACTGTTTGCGGATGCCGGATGCGGATGCGGATCTTAAAAGGATGAGGATGCGGATGCGGATGCGGATCTTAAGTAGATGAGGATGCGGCAGGATGCCGGATGCGGATGTTTACTCTTTGAAGTTTGAGATTTAAAATTATATATATATATATATATATAGCCTTATACTGCTGCCTGCACTATAACTGCTATATATATATAACATATATATATAACATACTTTACCCTTTATATGCTAACCTGCTAACATAATATATATATATATATAACAACAACATATATATATATATATATATATGTCACCACCACTCACGGGCAGAGCCCTATTTAAGGAGGTTGTTGCACACCTCAAATATTCATCAACTAACACAAACTACGCAGATGAGCACAGAGGCGGGGTTTAAAGTGAGAGATTAAATTCAGCAGGAAACACCCAGAAGATGGAAGAGGAATTCCTCTGAACAGTGTGGCGGGAAAAAGGAAGCACCACGGCGAACAGGCCTGGAGTTACCAATATCAACACAAAACTCATACGCCGACACAGCACCCCTTGTGCTACGAGGGCCTCGTAAAGATTGTGGTGGTACGTGAGTGATAAGCTCCCTCGAGCACCTGCCGCTGCGGTACTATAGAAAAGAGATAAAGCACCAACATCGCCGTAAAGATAGGGTCAAGTGAACTGGAAAGTGCAAGAACAGTTTATAAGCCTTTTGGCCTTTGCCTCGACCCTATCAAAAGCCGGGTGAAACCAGGCCCCCCCCTGAGAGCATTACTCCATACAAGGGCGGATGAGGACCTTGTATAGCTGGAACAACTGAGAAGCAGAGGAAAAAGTCTCGCAGCTAAACAAGAACTCCAGTTTCTTTGAGACCGCCCTAGCAACCGTTGTGATGTGAGGTTTCCAGGACATTTTTGTTTATGTTAAGGCCAAAAGGTGTTTATATTGTCAACAGGAGAGACGAGAGAACCGTTGAAAGAGATAGAAGGGAAGTTAGAAGGTGTCTTAGAGAATGAGTAGAAGTTGGGCTTTTAAAGAATTTAATTTCACAATTTTAATTTTCCCACCCGGAAATTCTATCCAGATCAGCGAGAATAGAGAAATCGGAAGATTAAGGCGAGAGCGAATTCTAAGAAGTAAAATAAAGGAATAGATTGAAATGAGTTGAAGAATGAAGGTCGAGTCATCGGCATATGAGTGGATAAGAGTTAGATGTGCGGGTGAGAAGATCATTAATGAAAAATAGAATAAAGAAGTAGGAGATAAAAGACAGAACCTGAGAACACCACGACCAGAAAAAGAATCGCCCCCATCAACAACAATGATATTTAGTGATTTTGAAAGAAAACTAGACATAAGTAAGCAAAGAGAAGGAAACCCAAAGGAGGGGAACTTGGAGAGCAGTGACGCGTGTCATACCTGGTCAAATGCCCGGATTATGATAAGCGCCACCACGCAAGAGTCCCCGTAGTTCCTGGGGGCGGAAAACCATAAATCAGTTAGATAGAAAAAGTATATCGCCAGTAGACCTCGAGCTCCGAAAGCCGTACTGGCGATCGGAAAAAGTGAATGAGACAGACTTCAGATGATCTAAGAAATGTGAGTTGAGAAGGGTTTCAAAGATCTTAGATAGAAACAAGTGAGAGCTATAGGGCGACAGTTAGAAGGATCAGAGCAGCTTCCCTTTTTCGGAATAGGTTGGACATGTTCCGTGCTTCAACACTGAGGAAAGTATTAGTATTGAGACATAGAGAAATATAGTTGAACGAGGGGCGGGGTTGGCACGAAAGCACACTCCATCAAAACTAGGGAGGAATGCCATCGGGGCCACCCGTCTTCCAACGTTTACAGATTTCAGGAGCCCATGCACCCAATCAAATGTAATCTAAGCAATGGCATAGGACACCTGAGAGAAGAAGGAGGAGGGGAGGGGAGGGAGGAGGAGTTCCAGAATCGTCTAGGGTTGAGTTAGAGAAAATAGGAGGCCGAAGAGATTTTCCTTTTCCAGTTGGAGAATTAGCAACAAAACCAACAGATCAGATAAGAGGAGGAAAAGACAGATTTACAGAAGTTGTTAGAGATGTTTTTGGCAAGAGGAGCCAGAAAGATTTATCAGTAGGAGAATCAAGGAGGTTAGCGTACTTTCGTTTGCCGTTTTGCTCGACGAAGAGTATCCTTGCAACCATTTCTAGCTGAATGAAAATTAGCAAGAGTGATAGAAGAACGAAAATTTTTCCCTTTGATACACTGTCTCTAGCCTGAATGACCAGAGTAAGCACGGTCGAACCATAGTTATGAGGAGAAGATTTAGTCCGAAGAAGAATAAACCTATCATACCATCAACGATTACATCTCCCATCTTATTCGGGAGAAGCCGAAGCGTCACCAGAGTCAAAACAGTCATTCCGATTATAGCTAGTGTAGAAGCGACGCAAGGCCCCACAATCGGCCCGATCAAAGTGCCAGAGATATATATAGTATATAGTATATATATATATATATATATATATATATATATATCTTTCTAATATATATATACTTATATATATATATATATATATATATATATATATCTTATATATATATATATATATATATATACCAGCAACAACAACAACAACTATATATATATATATCCAGAAATCGAAA
>JABUQX010066086.1:47500-49471 GCA_015478945.1 Trachelipus rathkii | reverse complement strand
TTTATGTTGTGTATGTGTATATGTATTTATTTATGTATATGTATTTTTTTATTATTATTTTATATTTATTATATAAGCGCTCGATACCTCAGTGGTAGAGCAACGCCAAACAAAGCGAGGACTCCCAGGTTCGCAACTGGTCGGGTGGGAGAATCTGAGCTATTCTCTCCTTGGGCTTGGCTTGGCTCCGTCCTGCTCGGACATTAAATGAGTACACCCCTCCTAGATTAGGGCTCTGCCCGTGGCGGTGTTGTTTCTATCTGTAATTCAATATATATATATATACATATATATATATATATATATAGTAGTATACATATATATATATATATATATATATATATATATATATATATATATATATATATATATATATATATATATATATATATATATATATATATATATATATATATATATATCAGCCTGCTATCGTCGAAGATGGACACATTAAAAAATATTAAGGAAGGAAGTAAAGAGAAGAAACTAAAGAACACCAGATTAGAAGAAGCCTGAAGATTGAAAGATGCAAGAGCTTGAATAGTTTCAGTAAATAAGAATGTTTTTGACAGTGGTCTTGGCCAGATTATTATGAAATAAAAAATTTATCAAACGAATAAATTTGCCTTTAAAACTTCCGTGAAAGAAACAACATTTTTCATTTCGATAAAATTTTAGTGGTAGAGTTGCAAAATTTTTGCTGAGTTTCTTTTCATTTAGTTAAAAAAAAGAAAAAGAAATTATCTGAAATAAATGGAGGAGCGATAAAGTTTTCACCTCGGTTCTTTTTAATTATTTTAAACTTTGCTTGAAAAATAATATAAAAATGCAGCATGTAATCCTGGCCAGTGAAGTTTGGATAAAGCGACATAAAAGATAATATGAAGAATGGATATTTGGCGCAGTCTGCTCATATGAAGACTTTCTTCTCATAATTCAAGAAGGAATGGATCAAACACCAAATAGCGTCCGGTAGCTCAACGGTAGAGCACTCGCCTAACTAAGCGAGAGACCAAGGTTGGTCACTGGTCGGGCGTGTGAGTGTGAGCTGTTCTTTCTTGACCCCGTCTTGCTCAGACTAAAAAATTGGGCACACTTTATCCTCGATTAGGGCTCTGCCCGTGAGCTGTGGTGTCAATTGTAATAATATATATATATATATATATATATATATATATATATATATATATATATATATATATATATATATATATATATATATATATATATATATATATATATTTTATTGTTATAAATATATATATAGTTATATATATATATATATATATATATATATATATATATATATTATCTCACTGATATAAACTTTCATTGTTAATGCAAATTTCATTTATATTAATTTTCAAGTGACTCTTCATGTCTATCATTCAGTACGGTGAATTTTGGTAGCAATTAAGATGACACTTATAATCTTTCCAATCATACTTAGACAAATGCGATGATGCCCTGAACGTGATTAATGGGAACTTTCATGTTGTCACTACCAGCAAAAAGAAAAAGAAAAAGAAAAAGAAAAAGAAAAAGAAAAAGAAAAAGAAGAAGAAAAAGAAAAATAATAATAATAATAATAATAATAATAATAATAATAATAATAATAATAATAATAATAATAATAATAATAATAATAATAATAATAATAATAATTGTAGATAAATGTTACGATATTTATGTACAATAACTACTCTTCTGAACTCCCAATGATATTCCTCCCCACTGAGAATTGCTTGTGCGACTCTTCTTTTTACGTAGTCTCATCCTTCCTTTGTCAACTCTCTGACCCTGACTCTGACCTCTATGCTCAATCTTTCACTCCCTCCACTGTTATAGTTAGAAACACTCTCTCTCTTTATCTATTTTTTCCAACTTTCTTTGACTTGCATAGTTTCAAGGTCAGCGCATTGCAACATGTCGCTCTTTAAATTGACTTTTTGGGGGGAATTTCCAAAACTC
>JABUQX010066086.1:0-37500 GCA_015478945.1 Trachelipus rathkii | reverse complement strand
CATTCCTAATTACTAGAAGAAAGAGAGAGAGAGAGAGAGAGAGAGAGAGAGAGAGAGAGAGAGAGAGAGAGAGAGAGAGAGAGAGAGAGAGAGAGAGAGAGAGAGAGAGAGAGAGAGAGAGAGAGAGAGAGAGAGAGAGAGAGAAATTATATTAACTTCAGACGCGTCAATATCGTTTGAAATTAATGATAATTTTTTAACAGATTTCAGAAATGGAGAAACTTGTAGCAAATTAGTCAATTAATTATATTTAACCAATATATATATATATATATAAATTTATTTGTGTATTATAGTTAAATAGTTAGTAGATAAATATATATATATATATATATATATATATATATATATATATATATATATATATATATTGCAACTAGCTAGCTTTTTTTGGGGGGGGGGATGTGTGCTTCCTTCCAACCCCAACACTAGTATGTGACCTTGTGACATGCGAAATCTTTTAGTCCTTCTCCTATTTCTTCAACTTTCGAATTAATTGTCTCTTTCTTTCAATCCTCTTCCTCCACCATAGTTTTTTTTTAATCCTAGAGAGGTAGCTGAACGCCGATGTCACCCTTTCTTATGGGAGGGGCACCCGGAGTCGTCTGTGCTGACGTGGTGTGGCCAAATCACTCGTACGTGATTCGTTGCCAAGACCTACCATCAGGCTTGGCTCGTTTTTTCCTAACCCATCTGGTCACCTATAATAAGGGAAGTCCCGCCACCAAGTGCGGTGATCCTGGAAAAGACTTCATGGACTCGATACCAATTAGGGGGAACCCTCAAACTTAATATAACTATGGAAGCGATTAAAATGCCTCGAACCTTTTTGATTTCTTTCGGTAATGAACATGCAGCGATTAATAGCCAACGATTTCTAAAATCAGTCGCCTGGCACGCCCTCGACATCCCAGATGCCCAAAAGGTTGAAGCAATTCCGAAAAGGTACCAGCCGTCCTAGTCGTTCTCACTTGTCTACTCCACAAACTGTTAACCCTCGGGACTGCCAGAGGACACATCATTCCCAATGTATTACTTATTGCGATCTACTACCTCCAAAACCTTACCAGTCATAGAATTATCATTCTTAGCGTGATGCGCTTGAAAAAGCATTAAGAATTGGAATACCCTCCTCGTCAATGTTTTTGAAAATGGGCCCCTTCTCACCAAGCTACTACCAGGAATCAAAGCCATCTTGTAATCCTTAACGTCTCTTGAGATATCCCTCTTATTGCTACTCCTGACGAAACAAGAAACGCCTCCAGCGCACCATTTCCTCCGGTACAGAAAATGAACACATTGCTTTCTATTCTAAGCCATCTCCAGCAGAAGATATTTTCCTGTTGTAATGTATACGGGCTTCCCCCACGTCGAGACCGCTTGACACCCCAAATCCTAACTTGTTGTTGACGAAACCCCTTTTTCAACCTACAAAGGTGTGAAAATTAGTTTCGTAACCATAATGTTCGTCCGTTTATTTCAGACCCAGACGTTGTTTCCGCGCCAGTATTTGATCATCCTCGACAATATTGTAGGGGACCGATTGAAATTTGAGCTATTTGCGAAAGAGAATTTCATTCCCTGCGGAAAAACACTCCACACCTCTGTAACAGCTCTGGAGGATCCCACAACGTCTCTTCCTTAAGTCCGTCTTACCTGTTTAAACAGGAAATATTTGAGTTATGTACCATGCAAACTGAGCATGAGAGGTGCCATACAACATATTAAAGACGAATATACTACATGACAAGGCAGCCATATGCTGCAATTGAAGAGCCTACCCATGCCTGCGTGTTAACTCACCGACACAACCCCATTCCAGAAGATGCCGTCAACAACCCAACAGCGAGTACTGGTTTTCGACCAACCAGCAACGAAACTAAGTTTGCTCACCCACCACAAAATTTGGAGAGTATTTCCGCCATGAAACTTACACTTACCCTAGCTTTCAAGGAGTTCCCCTAAATCCACGTTAAAGGTCTGCGTCTATGTCCTATAATTGGTCTCCTCCATTACTGAAATGGATGTCCCTGAGCAGAAACAAAAGATTAGACCAAGCTAAAGATTATTCACTAAAATATAAAGTATCTGGAATTCCTAAAGCAGTAAACACGAACCCTTAATTCTAAAAACTGCAACTAAGAGAGACCTCTAGTAGCTAAAGTCCCGAGACAAAAATCGAGACTAATAAACTGTGCCCAACAAACCACAGCTTTCGTACAACCCACAAACCAGCCCTCCAATATCCTGCTGGATTATTCCAGCTTTTCCGAATCCTCTCTTAACTCTTCCTCCGCGTTTTCTATCACGGCACTCCCTAAACGTTTCTATACTTTACTGGATCACATGGTTTTCAGTTCCCAAATGGGGCTTGATGTTCCGACCCTTTCTCTTCCTAATGTATCCTGCGCTTTTGAGAGAGGTGAATGGGAAAACCGTACCACATTGAAACAATCGTCTCAAGAAGACCATCTTTATAGTACTCATAACAACATAGCATGATCACCTTCTTGTAACGGAAATGTTATGGCTGCTAGGCAAATTTTGAAGAACTCGTTCAATTAGTAAATATATTTACACCAAAGTGCATGTGTTTGTAGGAACTTCGACAATGACACGGTTATTTCTACCAATCGTCGGAAATCAAGTCGCTCTAACATCTATAAAACGAGGTGATATTGATAAAGGAAGAGCTGGAATTCTCATTCATAAGTCTATCCCCATTCTCCAGTCCCTCTTCGAACTAGACTTCCTGCAGTGACAGCACGAGATCATCTGTCCATTTATTTTCCTGACTGTCCTATCTACTTGGCTTCCAGTAGCGAGATCACTAAGCCCGACTTACTCGACTTGTTCCGACAGCTCCCCTTCTGGTTGTCATATTATGACATTTCAACTTTCGTTATCCTTTGTGGGGTGATTCCGTCACCTCGTCTAAAGCTAAGATCTTTGTCGATCTCCTATCCCCCTTTTCTCTGAAGTGCTTTAACACATGACTCCCAAGCTATGAACGTTTAGACACACACTCTTCCACCTGTAGAGATATATCCCTTTGCATCCATTCTCTTATGGATTGCTTAGCGATCATTACCCGATTTCCTTACGCAAACTCACACATAGCCCAATGTTAGAACCTCAATCCCACTGGCATTATGATCGAGTTTTGTGGGCCCCTTTTTATCAGACCACAGCCATCTCACTTTCTCCCTTCAACGAGCAGTTTCCGGCCCTTGACGCGACCTTTAACTTCTATCAGCAAGTTGTCATCGAAGCAGCAGAAACTTGAATCCCGCTGTTTTCCGAAGGTAGGTGTTCGGCAACGCCTTAGTGGTCTCAAAAATGTGCACAACCTAACCGCGGAAAAATACTCTACGGACAATATAAAAGGACCAACACCCCAAATATTATTTTTAAAGCTGATACGGCAAGATCTCCTCAAATCAATTCCAAAACGCGCAAATAATACTTTGGAATTTATACTTCGACTGTCAGTTTGGAAAGTTATACAGAAAATATCTTGTGCTCCAATAGCTTTCCACCCACGGTCCTCCATTATGGGCGCCTGATATAATCAATTCGATCACTGTTCCAGCAGCTGTTGCAGATGGATTAGTCTATAACTTTGCTAGCCGCTCAAGCTCTTCCCGCAATACTGAGGCCTTTCAAAAATTAAGAATTTACACTGTATTGCCAGACTTTTTAACAGAGAATGGGGAAGATCATTCCTAAAACCGGCTTTTTTGAAGTACAGAGTATCAAACTGAACTGGTAAATTGGAAAGACATCATCTTGTACATAATGCTCCGTCACATTCATTCTTGTGGATCTGTATAATAGGATCTGGAACGAATCCTTTTTTGAATCTGTTTGGACTACAGTTTTTGTAACTCCTATTCCCAAACCGGGAAAAGATCCGAAATTGGCGAACAACTAAATACCAATTTCGTTAACCTGTCATACTTGAAAATCAATGGAGAAAAATGGTTGCATGCCAATTTCTCCCTTAGTCGCCAGGCTTTTCCAGTTTAGCTTCCACAAACATTGTTCGACCACGGACCCTTGCTAAAACTAGACCATGACATCCGGGAGGCCATCTCAACTGACGGGATGGTTCTTGGTGTCCTTTTTACCTTGAAAAAGTTTATGACACAGCTTGGAGAACTGGGGTTCTCCTTAAACTCTTCATGATTAATTTCCAAGGACAGCTTCCTTTTTTTATCCAATGCCTCTTGTCAGACAGATCCATATAGGTCCGGTGCTTGTCTGTTCTATCACGCCACTTTACTCTGGACGAAGGTGTTCCGCAGAGCAGTGTCCTAAGTATATTATTTATTTATCTGATTCAATGACGTCGTTACTACCATCCCAGTGACGGTCAAGGTTCCCCTATATGTTAATGACCTGGCGTTATACATTCCTGGTGCCAGGTTATCTTTTCTTGAATAACAACTCCAACTAGCCACTGAGAATGGGGTAGCTCCCATGGTTTCCATTCTCACCCACCAAACACTCAGCAATATATTATTTTGGAAGAAAGCGAGTCTAAGAACCTACTACCTTCCTCTCACGAACTTAACCTTATATTGTTCACCCATTACTGTTACTTCACAGATCAGATTTCTGGGCCTCATTTTGGATGACCACCTGACATATGCACAGCACATTTAACACCCGAAAGCGACTTGTCATCGAGCACTTGACCTATTACGCCATCTCACCTCAAAAACATGGAGCTCTGATTTCAAATCGATTTCACGTCTCCACATAACTCTAATCCGATCGAAGTTGGACTATGTCTGCAAAGTATATGGCCAGGCCTTCCCAACTCTACTACACCTTTTAGATGCCATCCAAAACGAAGTGATCCGTAACTCCACAGGGTCCTTCCAATCTTCCCCCCGAATTAACCTCAAAATTAAGGCCTATGTAAGACAGCTCTCCCTGCGAAAGGAATATATCATGTGCGCAAGCTATCTTAGCTTTCAAACCGCAATACCATCTTTACTGACACCGATTCTCCTAGAGGTACCACAGAATTTTCCTTACCAGCCATTTGCAAACATAGTTTGTAGCATTCTTAACTTCCTCAATATTCCTTTGCAAAGGGTGCTGCAGTTTTCTCGTCACGAAAGGTATAAACCTTGGCTATTTCCAGTTCCTTGAATTTGCCTGGTCTTGTCCTCTCTTTCCAAATCCAGCCACCCTTCCGACTTTTTAAAGGCCTCGTTCCTGTCTCATTCTGCAGTGCACGGCGGATCAATTCCAGTGTTCGCCGACGGCTCTAAAACAGTGAACTGCGTTGGTTCGTCTGCTGTCTTTCCTGACCGGAACCTCTCCCATATCGTCCCCCTCATTCATCAATTTTTACTGATAAACTAATAGCTATGATGATTGTCTTCTCTCAATTTTTATTCCCTTCACCAAAACTACCCTTAATGTCATTTATTTGGACATTCTCGGTTCTCTCCTGGCACTTAAAGTCCACAACTTTAAAAATACAATGGTATCCGCCGTACAACAACTTATCAGAATGCTTTACTCTAGCAAGAAACAAATTATGCTCTAATGGGCCCCCTCTCATGTAATGGTGACAGGCAATGAAACCGCTCACAGAGAGGCCAGAGTGCCTTCATCCTCTTTCGCCGCATCTCCAGGATGTCATGCAACAAGGTGGCCTTCTATCAACTGAATCTCAAACAAATTATATTGAATAAGCGTGTTTGTGTAACTGAAAGACTGCATGTTAATGAGCACTTAGTTATTCAAAAAATAGGCAAAAATTGGTAGCTATAATTTCTACCTTAATATTTTGTGTCACCCATGGTATTGCTATTCGAGGTAGCACTGCAGAAACCGGCAATTTTTCCAATTTGCTTAAATTCAGAGTAGATGCAGGAGCTGTAAAATTGTAGCTATAAATTTCTACCCTTTTTCCGTTTCTCACGTGGTCTCCCGTGTCTACATAACATTGCAAATAACGGCAATTTTTCCACTTTGCTTAAATTCGGAGTAGAAGCTGGAGATGTTCCTTATGGAACATTTGAAATCCAGAGGAGCAAAGGCCAAAAACACATCACATATGATTCAGAGATGAATCGGATATCTTACTTTGTGCGGAAAGTGATGTGTAATCAGAATTGCTGAATGAAAGTACAACCATTGGTCAGATATTTCTCCTTTTAGCAGACGAGGACAGCAACATTCCTTTCAGCGCGATAGAACAGCTACGATTGGCTGTTCCGCTCGTGATGAGAATGTCTTCAATGTACGGTAAAGAATTTCTAGGTTCTTACTCCTCTGTGAAAACTGAAAGTGAAAATATAGCAAGAGCTATATTGTCTACTCACGATACTTATATATATATAAACTAATAGTATATTAACTATATATATATATATATATAGTATCTCTATATATATACAATAATTATATACAATATAATATATATAGTATATAGTACTAGATATATCAATACACACATATATGAACATATATATAGTAGCTACTATATATATAAATATATAATATATATATAAATAGTAATATATACTATATATATATCTTATACGTATATATATATATATTCATATACATATATATATATATATATATATATACCATATATCAATGATAGTAGTGTGTGTGTGTGTGTGTGTATGTGATGTGTATGTGTGTGTGATTTAAATATGAGTAAGCTTGTTGGACTTGGGTCTGATGAGTGTTCCGACTATTGACTGGCAAAGAAACTCGAGTTCAAAAGGAATATGAGTATCTCAGTACCTTAAAGCCAAATGTTTTTCATTGTTGTTACTATCGTTTAAATTAATAATTAATGACCTAAAAACTGTTTCAGAATTCCAAACACTGTTGGAATTGTACAAACTAGTTAAAATCTTTTTCCGCTGAAAGCACGCCACGCAGAAATTTGCTGTCAAATACACCCTTGTTATGCGAAACACGATGGTCTCTTCCAATTATAAATCAATTAGGATAAGTAGTGGGCCCCAACCGGACTCCAAAAACCCACCCGAAAACCCACCCGAAAACCCAAAACACCCACGTACCTTCTTTTGCGGCTCGGACTTCTTTGAACCCAAATTTTTACCTGACCTTGACCTTTTTCTGACCCCGTAATTTTTGGCACCTTCGAAGAAGGGTGCTGTTGCCAGCCGGATGTCGGAGGCATCCGGTACGTGTCACCCCATATTTTTTCCCCCCTAATTTTTGCGAACCCACCTTTTCTGAATTTTGACCTTTTGTATTCTACGGTCCATTTTGAGAAACCCCCTAATCTTTTTGACAGAATCCCTCTTTATTTTGTTTTTTCAGATGACGTTAGTTAGTCTTTTTAAGTTGTGTAGTTTAGTTTAGTTCATGTTCTTTCATGGCTTTTTTTTTTTTAATGCGTGTTACTGACTTCCTGCAACCTATATCCGACGCTCCGCCGATTCTTGTTTTCATTATAAGCGTCTTGTTAATCTTCGTAATAATTTTTCAATCGTCGGTGTAGTCTGGATGAAGCTCAAATTCATCGTCTTCGCCATCGTCGCGTTTTTTTTTTTTTTTTGTCTTTATTTAACAAATTCCGCGAGTCCGTCGCCCATTGTCCCGAATCGCTAGCAAAGCGCTTGAAGCATGAAACGCAGTTCGTAGCAAAGAACCACGCACAAAGAACCCAACTTTGCGGTTCGCAGCCTGTCACCACGGCCCGCCGCGATGCTCCGCAGCGCCAATATTCGCGCAAACGATAATATGACATCTCAATGTAACATCAAATATACTCACTAGTCCATTCATTCTTCTTTTCATACTTAAATCATTTTTATTAAAACATTTTCCGCAACACCTAAAACATCTGTAACTCATTACCAGGCCCTATTATTATACAACCATACTTTACTTAACAATTATTTTACTAATACCTTCCCTGTTACTTCTAAACTTTTTCTAACTTCATCAAATTTTAAAAATTGTATTGTAAGAAGAAAAACTTCGTTTATTGGATATATTAATCATTTATTTTCACTACTACCAGTTGTACGAAAACATATTTATTAAACCAACATAACTTTACATACTCTAAAGCAAGTAAACCGATCAGTAATCAACTAGATGTGATGGGAGGGGTGGAGTTGCGTTATTGCTTTTCTGTTTTACTGCTTTACTCGCTCTTAACTTTTCTTGCTTTACTCTTTAACTTTCTGCCTAACTGCTTCTAACTTTCTGCTTTACTTTCTAACCATTTCTGTTACTGCGCTTAATCTTTCTGTTTTACTGTTTTAACTTTCTGCTACTTGCTTTAGACTCATATAGTTTTACTGCCTTTTAACACTCACTATATTCTATTATTACATACCTTAAACAGTAAATCAGTAAATCAATAGAGGTGGCTACCCTAGCATCCAAAGGGATTAGTCATGCTTTTGGTTTTACTGCCTTTACATGCTCTAACTCAGTTTTACCTGCTTTAATCAGTGTTTACTGCTTAACTCATTTTTATGCTTTGCATCACTATTTTCATATATTATTACTACCTTTATTCCTTAGTGCCATTTACTGCGATGTCCTATTTTTACACACCATCACACACACACCACACCCCACACACACACACACCACACACACACCACACACACAGCACACAATCTCCATAGAGCAGCTTACACTTACCTAACCTCGATAGACAGCTTACACTCTCTCCATAGACACTTTACACCACCCATAGACACTACACACATATACACTGACAGCTTCATATAACTCACAGCTGTACACTTAACACACACCAACACACAACAACACACACACACACACAACACACACACAACACAGCACACACACACCACACACACACACACACAGCACACACACGGGACACACACACTCGACACATCGACTTCCCGACACGTTTCATTTATTACGCCTTAAATCTACTGTAACAAAAATAAAATTCCACATCAAATGGCAACCAGATCAAAAAAATCAATAATTGCGACACACAAAATAAACATAGAAATAACATGTGTAGGCAGAAAAATAAAAATGTCAATGCAAGGAGCAATACCAAATAGCAATACTTTCTATTTAGCCAACTATACTATCATTTCACAAATCTATACATTGAAATATAAATATACATATATACAAAATTCCATACATTTGAGAAAATTCACCCACAATGCGAATTGAACTTCCATCTATATTCCCCCTCCCCCATGTGCTACGAGTTGCGGCACTACCTAGAACAAGATTACCGTTTATATTTGATGTATGGGCCGAAACCTTTGAATTACGTTGATTAAAATGGACATTTCCCTAGTTATCGGCCCGGCTTTTCAGTATCGAAACCCTTTAACTCGCCGTATAATGGTTTTCCTGGTATTGTAAACATGTGTTGGTTTTTTTTTCTTTTTTTTTCTTTTGGAGTACCACCATTTTTTCTAGATCTATGGTATCCCTTGTGAGTGAAGATTCAATCCATCTTCACCATCATTGCGTAACCGGACTCAATGCTGTTACGTCGTGTTATCCTTGATCTTACCGTAGCGAAGCTGCATTGTACGTCGTCTTAAGGACCATCCCAATGCACGATCTTAGTGTTTTTCGAATCTTAACTCATCTTTAATCGAATTCAATCTATCGCCAGCCTTGGAAACTTAACTATTGTTCGGTCGTCTTCTTTCAAAGTTAACCTCCTTTTGCTTTTAAGACTGTAAGCAAACTTGAGTCATTTCTTCTTATCCGATAATGGACGTAGGGATTTAGGGCCACGTGCAGCACAAAAACTACTAGCTATATCTCGGCAGGCCTATTTCATTTTCCGATCAGTTCCTAAGCAATTTTCCCATATCAGGAATATAATATGACCTTACGGGCTGTGACAGAACACAACTGTCGGGTATCACAGTAAACGTACGCCGTGACCTAGGAACGAGGAGATTATGATAGGTTCCCAGCCTAGCGTAGGCCGGGTCGGTTAAGGATGCAACCAGCTACATTCGTGGCCTATTGCTGGTTTCATTAGTGAAGGCCGGTGTGTGACTTCACTATATGTCATATATCCGCCTCAATGAATTCTCACCGTCAAGATCAGCTCATTCAATTAATTCCCAGACTGGTGCACTGACTCGTGGCAACGAGTGTCTTCATTCTTTTGAATGACGTTGAGCTAGTATCTTCCCCATAATGAATGAGGAGTAGTTCAGCTATATAACGCATTCCAGGATTACTTTTAGATATTGTCTGGATCAAAGTGTTACACCCTCAATGTCCTTGAAATCTCGCAGGTATTGAAGGAATTCTTCACAGACTTATCGGTTATACCATCCGGAAACCCCGAAGCCTCAGTCTTCCATTTCAAGAATGTTTTGACGTATTCCCCAAAGATGTGCGTTTGGAAGGTGTAAATTTCCTA
This sequence comes from Trachelipus rathkii, assembly GCA_015478945.1. Classification (NCBI taxonomy): domain Eukaryota; kingdom Metazoa; phylum Arthropoda; class Malacostraca; order Isopoda; family Trachelipodidae; genus Trachelipus; species Trachelipus rathkii. Next base: position 27,086 of record JABUQX010066086.1, on the reverse strand, counting down.
TTTGTGCGATTCTATTTAATCTCATAGCTTTCTTTGAACCAGCTAATTCTGAACTGCTGGTCTTGAAACAGTATACGCCTTTTACATAACGTCTGATTTCTTCGTACGTCTGCATTTGCCTCTTCAGACCACATTGCGCGCATGTTCTATCAAAGTGAAATATTAGCGAATTTGTCACTGTGCGTGCAGGCCCAGAACAGGAGTGTCACAGCGTCTTAGAGAGGTAACACGGAAACATACGAGAGAACGAAATAAGTGGAATTCATTTCTTCGCACGAACTTTTCTATGGTAGGAAAGATCCCTACTACGAGTTTCGTCGCAGGTGCCCTGCTGAAAGATTTTGGTATTTCTGACAAAAGAGGTATACAACCAATGAAAGTGAAATCTAGATACTTCAATGACACCTTCTGTCCGGTGGATAGTAATAGGACGACAGGAGTTCTGTACGGCGCCCGTACCATAGCGCGACTCCCCTACGTCTAGTCTCTCGCGATTTGCAGTATCACGTTGTCCAATGTGATTGGACGATATCTTACCGTAACTGTCTCGATTCGTGTTTCACTGCGTTGTTGGTTGTACCAACAGTGACCCTCACCACTACCTTTTTGCCATTCTTTCGTCCATTGCCATTACCCAGTAGTCTAATTCACTTCATACCCTTGTGAACTGTAATCCGAGCTTCTTGCCTCCAGGATTGTCAGCTGTACCTGTCAAGACTTGATTTGCCATGGAGACTTTCTATCCTTCCTTGCATGCTTGGTGACCATGCCAAGCGCAACCGTGGAAGAGCAAGCAATCTCCTTCCATGGTTGTTCCAGCTTGGAGAGGGGTCGTCTGTTTACTCCAGTTCTATCATTTTTCCATTAACGTTTGGAGTGGCGGGACGATTAAGAACTGATCTAAGGTCAAGGGCACGCTAGTCTTCAGCGGATTTCAACGCTACCCGTCAGGTCTTAGATACCTGTTTTTGATTTAAATTTAACGGCTCGCACCTTCCTGCACTGTTCGATCGCCGACCCTCTCATACATATCCATGAAGTAAGCCATTTCACACCCATCATGATGAGCTAGTTTTGACTCATCCCAGACGCTCCCGTATGAATGGTCCAGTGTATTTTGCAGGCATATAGTGCAATTCTATATACCCATGAATTATAATGCTGCAGATGGTGGTTTCTTTTTTTAGAACAATCAAGTAGGCAGTCAAGCTTTGATGAACCGTAAGGAAGATTCCCTTGATATTGTCTCGTAAGGACTTGGACGTGAGAATATTAACATCCTGTTCGACAATAAGAATACATTCCTTGCCATATATCGTAGTCCTTATCGTTAAATGTTTGGTACCAACGATCAAAATCAAGCCTTTTCACTGTCGGACATTCGATGTGTCTCAAAGGTTTCCTTAGCCGGAATCTTTTCCTCTTGTAACCTTCATATCCGATGGTAGAAAACCGGTAAGGAAAGAATCCTTTAGAAAGTTCAACTGAAAGGCCCATGCACTTAGGGAGTTTTTTCAGCCCACAGGGCATAAACTTTAAACGTGTCCTTAAACATGGATATCTGTGATTGCTGTCATAGTATTATTTCTGGTACACGCTTCACAGGTTGGAGGATATGGACATGGGACGGCCTGGGCCTTGGACAAGCACAGTTCCTCTGCTGTCCAAACCGAACACTGATTGTCGAACCTTACCGCCATTATGAGCTGCCTAACTAAGTATGTGGACTCTGTGTTTTTCGGTCAAATTCTGAATATTATAGTGAGAAAGGAGCACGACAGGACACTTCTCATACCTCCGGTGCTTCCACAAATTCAGCTTGCAATATGCTTCAGTTTCGGCCAGTTCCACAAGTCTCACACGGTGATGAATTGTCTAGTTCCTTCTCTCCGCAGTTATTGCATACTAGCATACTCACTAGAATATACGGTAACACATATCCGTTTTTATGGCGGCCTCCTTCTCTTCATGTCCTATTATGATTATGAGGTATTCGATTATCCATAATAAAAATGTTAAATGTGGCCTAGCTTGCGAAAGCATCATCTGATGGGAGAACCTTGATTTTATCATGAAACATTTATGGTTCATCGCCTTCTATTCCATACTTCTCCATGCATAGTCCACACTGAATATGCATGCAGTCATGCCGATGTTTGCCCGCTTTATCAGCTACTATCTATTACCGCATAAGGTACACACGTCTAAGCATGTACTTGCAGGTGAGGTCTTTATGCAATTTAAGACAAGCCTCATTATAGAAATCCCGATTGCACTCATCACAGTGTAAAAGCGTGATATATCGCCTCGTTTACCTTTACATTTGTAAGTAAAAGCCATCGACATGCCCACATTCTTGTATTCAGCTTGCATCATTTTGTGAAATGATCTCTCAGGTCTGTGAAACTAAAACATTGATGACAAAAAACAGGACCTTTGACATCCTTAGGAACTACACTGCCTAAAGCTATCTTGATGGAATCTCCTGGAAAAGGATACATAATGGGTCTCTTGGGATACAGTAGAGCCTAATTACATAAAAGCACGGTACAGTCCCTATTCGTGTTTTCATGTGGTCTAAACACCTATCTCGAGATTGTCGTTCTTATTTTAGAGAAAACAATATCCCCTGGCATTTAAGTGATATTCCTCTATTACGGCAAATCATCCTGCCCTTAAGGGAACTTCATAAGTCAGACCCAGCCACACGGCCGAGGCGATTCTACCTGTCACCTATTTTCATGTAGATCTGAGGTTGTAAATTGTTTTTACTTTCAGTGCATCTTCGTCTGGCTTTTTAGGTACTGAGTGTGAGCTTAGTAGCATGCAGCTTATAAGCCCTGAACCAATGCCTACACTGGTTGTTATTCCTCATTGTCGTCGATCACTATACTTAGGTGTTACTTATTGACCGTAGGGGTGTAACAGTTCACAGTACGCAAGGTCAAGTGGACCCACTACCGCCTCTGGATAGACATACTCTGCATACATCTACAACTCGAAGTCGTCCAACATGGCTTGGTCACCCTGACTGAAAGGTTCTAGAAACGATCCGACAGGGATACTGCCGCGAGATTCGGTACAAGATATCCTCTGTGAATTCTTATATGGAATTGTCCCCCCATTCTATTCCGTAAAAAGGAAACCTGCCCGCGAGGGTATATCTCCCGATATGTCACTACCGCTACCTGCTATCACTGTGTATGACAGCTACACACATCGTTGATGTCCGTCGATTATCGTGAAAATGCTGTACTCTTGGTGTCGTGATACTCATTGCCGGTTACTGCGTCTGGACTCGCCTCGCTCGGATTGTTTACTCCGATTGATCCCTTGTGAGCTCACGGTCAGTGATCCAATTACTCCACGACGTTACGTCCTCTGCACACTTAGCTGTCCTCGGTTCGAGCCAGAAGAGTTGCATGGTGATCGCCAGGCGTCTCATCCAACCTCCTCCTCATCGTCGTGAAACACCTCTACGCGCGAAGGACCCGCAACAGCCCCGTCATCTACAATCCGTCCAGGATTCCCTTTCTGTTTAGTTTTTTCTGGAAACAAAGAATGTGAAATAAATCAGTAAACATACTTGTATTCTTTTGTCATCCTACTATTCAACAGTATTTAATAATGTATACTGCAAATATTCTCTGTTTTTGCTCTCATGTAAAACTAATTTATGTCTAGTTAAAAACACTTAGTAGAAATGTCACTCATATAGATTGTAACTTGACTCGCTTCGATCCATCCGAATAATCTTACGGATGATATATGACGTTGCAGCCTACACCCGGCCAGTGCTTCGTGGGAACACGAAAGTGGCTCTGTTCCAATGTCCGAACTTCTGGTATGGAACGAAAACTGGCTTAAGGGTACAATGTTGCATCTAGGATGTTATGTCAAGTCTGATATGATTGTTTACTATCGAAGCAATGCTAGCTGAAAATAAATACGCAAAGAAATTGTTGATAAATAGTAAATTGGCAATTGTTGCGAATTCATTCCTGTACCACGGAAGAAAAAGAACTGAAAAAGTTGGAGAGTCTTTGTCATGCTGCATTAGTAAGCAGGCATTATTTTTCAGCTAATATTTTCCAGTCTATATATAGAATAATTAGATCGATAACATGAGCCGCTAGGGAGGATCCGAGTTAGGATCATTCGCTTTCAGATAAGGGAGGGGGGGACTCTCATGTGTATGTTGGAGATTTCATTGGGTTGCCTCAGTGTTTAAGTCTGAGTTGGCCAGCAGTTTGCGCACGTTCAGCTCAGCCCAGACAGTCTTTCTTGCAACAGCCTCAATTGCGATTCGCCGGCCAACCTTCCGACTTATTGTCTGACACACAGTACTGGCGACAGTAACCAATATCACACTTAATGAAATAGCCATTAAAGCTATATATATATATGATAATGTATATTAGTATATATATATTCATACTATACTATACTAATATATATATATTATACTATATATTATATATATATTCATATATATATATAAGATATATATATATATATACATATATCCATATATATATATAGTATATAAGGAATATCTATTTCTAATAGCGTCTATGAGTATAATAACGCCTTAAGCAAATAATAGAGAAACTTACTCTAGGCACGAACTCCTATGTATCAACGGGGTGCGAATATTAAGAAATAATACTCGTGTTATATTGAAACTTCAAGTAGAGTTCGCACACATTCCTCATCACTATCCGTCGATACTGTCAAGTAGCATCCATCAGTGTTCACTGCGTACAGGAAGGGGTATTTCAGCTTCTTCGGTCCCCTAAGCACGTGACGCGTAAATAAAGATGAATATATATATATAGTGAGATTATATATATATAGTTATAGTATATCATAATATATATATAAGTAATATTTATTATATAATATATTTATATATATAATATATATATAAAACTATATATATATATAATATATAATATATATATATATAATATCATTATATATATATATATATAGTATATATTAATATATATATTAATTATATATATTATATATATAGTATCATATATAATAATAAAGAATAATAATAATTTAACATATCTTACCCTTTGGTGCGATGGTTGAAAGCCATATCTGTCTTCGGCAATACATCGAGCATTCGACTGCATTCATAGGTACCCATCAGGCTTCCACTAAGTTCAACCTCGTTCGATACTTCTACGAGCACGGTTTCTGAGACAGAGTTCGACATCTCGCACTGAAAGTGCGTTACAATTAGACCACGTTTTTTGATTATTTGCAGCCATATTTTCGTTTTCTTCTACAATTCTTGTCAACTAACGTAAAACACTGAAACAGAAATGGCTATATATATACTATTATATATATAAAACAATACTATATTATATATATATATATCATATAATATATATAGGTGATATATATCATATATATATATATATATATACTATATATATATATATATATATATATATATATACTAATTATATATATATATATAATACTATAGTATATGATTTAGTATAATATATACCTATATTGATATATATATGTTTGCTTAATTAAATAAATAAAGATTATCTCATATCTATTAACAATGAGTAATATATAATATATATATATAATAGTATATTATATATATATTATATATATATATATATATGATATATATTCTATATATAATATATTATAATTATATCTATAAATAAACATTATTACATTAGAGAGTATGCAAATATGAGTTAAAGCAGTAAAACATGAGTAAAGCAGTAAAACAATGAGTTTAAAGCAGTAAAACAATGAGTTAAAAGCAGTAAAGCAGTAAAACAAAAGCATACTATTCCCTTTGATGCTAGTTGGGTAACACCTCTAATGATTTACTGATTTACGGCTTTAAGGCTACGTAATGTTAATAAATATACGATTTAAAGCAGTAAAACATATGAGTTAAAGCAGTAAAACATGAGTTAAAGCAGTAAAAGCAGTAAAAAAAAGCCATACTAATCCCTCTTGATGCAGGGCTCAGGCCACTCATTTGATTATGACTGTTTACTGCTTTAAGGTACCGTAATGTTAATAAATATATTGAGTAAAACAGTAAAACATATGAGTTAAAGCGAGGTAAAAACGATTGAGTTTAAAACATTAAAGCAGTTATAAAACAAAGCATACTATGGCCCTTTGGGGGTGCTGTAACACTCTATTGATTTATGAGTTTACTGCTTAAGGTACCGTTTTAATGTTAATAAATTATTGAGTTTAAAGCAGCTCAAAAATGGGAGTTAAAGCAGTAAAACATGGGAGTTAAAACAGGTTAAAGCAGTAAAACAAAAGCATACTAATCCCTTAGGGTGTTAGGTAACCTCTATTGATTACGACCTTTAACATCTAGGTATGCATAAGTATATGTTTTTAAATAAAATTTCGTACAAGTTTTAGTTTAAAATAAAGATGATATTAAAATAAGCCACTCTGGCTTTTCTTCTTACATACAATTTTTTAAAAATTTTAAATTAAAAATATTTAGTAAAAAATAAAAGAAAAATAGATTCCTAATTAAATATATAGGTTAAAGCAGTAACGGAGGTTGAGAGCCTTCGAAGCTGAACCATCAAGTAAATCTGGAGTCAGTCCGAAAGATGAACCATCATTATAGGAGACATCAAAGTTGAGAGTAGAGAAATATCGTTTTGGGTGTGGTTTTGAGTGTAAGTGGAAGTGACTGTGGGTGAGTGTAGTTGTAAGTGTCTATGGTGTGGTGTATAAGTGTCATAGCTGTTTAATGTCTCGGATGATGTAGAGTGTCTTATGGATGTACTAAGTGGTCATAGGTTGGGTTGTATAAGTGATATAGTGTGTTGTCCTGGTGCTGTGTGATGGGTGTGTGGAATGTATTTGGTGTGTGTCTGCTGTAAGGTGCAGTGTCTATAGGTAGCGTAAGGTCTATGGCGAGGTAAGTGACTATAGCTATTGTGTGTGGTCGATGTGGATGTGTGTGGCAATCTGGGTGTGTGGGATGGTGTGTGATTTCTTGTCATGCTTTAGACAGTGCTAGCTAACGCAATCTCTTGAACATCACTTAGTAAGAGCATCCTCTCTAGCAACGTCTGCATCAATACTTACGCCAATCGGATTCCTCATACTTTAACATCAGGGGTAAGAACACCCTATATTGAGGGGCCCTATTCTAGGCTCAAAGGGGGGCTAGAAAAGGCTTGAATAAAACAGTGGCACTCAGTTGGCACATGTCGCTGGCACTCACTTGGCACTATGTGGCACTCACCTTGCACTCATGGCACTCATTGGCACTCACTCGGCACTCACCTTGCATCATCTCTAATACTCATGATAATTACTTTTCAATTTCATTTTTGCTTACATTATATATATATTTATATATATATTAAGTCATAATATATTATATATTATAATTATATTATATATTATATACTATATAATTTATATATTATATATATTACTATAATATATATACAATATATATATTATATATATATATTCATTTCTTTTCTTAAATATATATAAAGCTTACCTATGAACAAACTTCTCTTGCTTAATGTTGGTAATAATATTCAAGTATCTTGCCCACGACAGCGACTGATTCGCGATGAGCTCTCTCTTTTCTAAAAAATCTCTATGCTATATTGATACTGTTATTTGCTGTCAAAAGTCCGTTCAAAATCCAGTTTTGTTTGTAGTTTTTGTTCTCTCCGCGCCACCGTGAGATATATGTACGAGAAAACGAGATAAAATATATTACCACGTTAGATACTTTCGAAATCGGGTTTAATGCATTAGAGAGTATATTCAATCATAATAGGTGACCTCATAAAATAGATAATGTATAAATGCTTATTATTTACAAGTTTAAATTGTATATTATGAATGTATGTTGATATGCTTACAAGTATCCTGTACCGGAACAGTAAACGAACAATATTATAAACTGCTTGCGAGAGGAAGGCGTGTTCAGGATTCCAGAGAGGAGGCAGATAGCTCTTTATCTAATATATATATCATATCTATTATAGTATATATGATAGTTATATATATCTACCTACTATCACCAGTGATAGATATTATACCTCAGATCATATATATTACGAATATAATATAAAATATATTAATAACTACCTTTTATATATATGTATACAGACTATACATACTGATATCATACTATATTATTAAATATACATACTACCAGTATATATATGAACATAGTAGGAATAAATAAATTGACTAGTAACCAACTACTAGTATGATGGTTAAGTATACCCGAGAAAAAATATTATACTATTTCTGGGTATGAAATAAAAGATAAATATGTTGTTTTAATCCTATATATACAAAACTATCGATACACCAATGTAGTCTTCCATGATATTATAGAATTTGAAAAATTGCTATCGTCTATTATAACTTCAGGCTATGTTAATTAGGAATAGTTATTTTGGGAAATGTTAAAGAGAATGGAGATATTATGAAAAACCTGCGAATTCCCTTATTATTTTGAATCCCCTTGCCCTTTGATGGAGTGAAGAAAGGAGTTCCTGGAAACAGGAGGTAAAGAATTATAGAGTTACATGTGTATTGCCTGGTCAAGCCTTGATGACAATATTCCCGTTTACAATATTTTTAGAAATGAAACCCAAAATAATGCTTTGCAATAAAAGCGTATTATTGATAGTTATATATACATACAAATACTATCATATTATATATATATATATATATATATATTAGTATATATAGAATTATATATATATATCTATATTACTATATAAATATATAATATATATATATAGTATAAATATAGTGAAAGATGAATTTTGAAATATCAGTTAGCATATCTTTTTTATTTATCAAATATATATAGATATATATATATATATGATTAATGTATATATATATATGATGGATATACTAGTATATACCTATATATATACTATATATATAATATATATATATACTATATATATATATAGATATATATATATATATATACTAGTATATATATATATATTATATATATATATGCTATAGATATATATATATAAGATATAGATAATATATAGTAATATTAATATAATATATATATGATATAATATATATATACATATAATATATATATATATATATACATAGTTTAAGTAATATAATAATTATATTATGATATATATACTATATATACTATTATATAAAATATAATATATAGTATATATATATATAGGCTACTAGATATATATATTAAATATACATATATATAATAGTAGATATATATATTATTATACTATATATATATATAATATATACTAAGTATATATATATATTATATAGGACCTATATATATATATAGTATATATATAATATATATATACTACAGTATATATATATATATATATATATATTATATATATATTATATATATATAGTATATATATATATTGAATACGTATTACATATAAGGGCCAAAATGTTAATAATATTTTGTGTAGAAACATTTTTAATGTTTAAGAACAGATGAAAAATTTAATTTTTTGATAGGTTTTTATTATTATTTAACAGAAATAAGGTGATTTTATCGAATTGCAACAGTTTTAATGCATATAACATGTTTTTAATTATTAATTTTTAAATCTAGATAAACATACAAAATCTAAACAATTAAAAAGAGACTTTTTGAGCATTGAATATATTAAGTTTATTCTTGATGTTTGGATGCTTTTACTTCGATGCCACCCTTCAGTTAGTGATTCAATCAAATGATTTTTATTTATTATAGTCTTCTTTTTTATTTCACTTTTAAAATTTGACCACAAGTTCCCGATTAGGTTCAAAAATTCCAAAAATTGTTTAACGGTTCGATCTTTGTGACAAGGATTCCCATCAAAAATAGTATGAGATTCTTTCAGCATCCATAACTTTCTTTTTATCCCATCACTGAAGGGAGATAAAGGAAGAGATTCAATGATGATCTTGTATTGCTTCCTGCCTTTAACAATCTCGAGCCTATCTTGCTCTAGGCACTGTCATAAATGAGTTGGATGATTTACACTTTGATAAACACATTCAGCAACAAAGATTTCCCGAACGTATGAACGTTGTGTGCTGGGAAGAATTATCTGAGTATTGGGTGGCTGGTGCATCGCTAAAAGCGGCCTAATGAAATTAAGATCACAATGAAAAATTTTGAAAAAAAAAAAAAATCTAAATCTTATTTCAGAGATTTTAAGGAAAAATTTATATAATAGGGAAAACAATGAAACGTATATTCATATTTCCGGACTATTTCTATCCAGATGATGATTTTCTTACCCAAATTAAACGTCTTCTCGCCATAAGTTTGGTCAATTTTTTTCAAATGAGTTGTCATAAACATCAAACCATCGCTACAAGGATGACTACCGATTGCTCTGGAAATTAAATTTACTCCAACTTAAGTCATTTTCTTTTAAACATTTTACTAGCTCTTCATTTTATTTTTTTTATTTTATTTTTGGCCTCTATTACCAAAATTTTGGTATCTCGCCAGCTTATAGTGTATTTTCATACTTTTTTCATCTTTGAAGCTATAAAACATCAAATGTTCAATATCTAGTACTCACTAATATATGCAAAACATAGCTGAAAGATAACTACTAACATATATATATATACTATACCTATATATAAATATACTATAAGATATATTACATATATAAACAAAACATCAAATGATTTCATATATCTTTATTCAATAATAATTTCAAACCATCATAATGGAGCTATATATTCTATTCATATTATATACAAAGAAACATAGGTAGTATTCCCTGTATTTTCAACTACTTTTGACTTTTTTGAAGCTAATATCACTTATTTAAAATGTAATGATTCATTCTTACTATTACTACTTCAGTCAATTATATACTATCGTAGGCTATAAACTATATATTATAGAATATATAATATATAGTCCTATAGTACTATATATAATATATATCAATTACATATATATTATTATTTAATTCGTACTATATATTATATACTATATATGATTATATACTTATATATATATATATATATCATAAGCTAATATACTATATATATACATTATAAATACACTATAAGTTATACTATAATTCTATATATATATATTTTACACCCCTTTTTGGAGCTATAAAAACATTATACTTATATATATATATATATATATATCTATTCAGTTTAAAAAACTTTTACAATTGATTAAAAATATAAGAAAATATACATCATTTGTATTCAATATATATATAGCTACTTTTTTTACGATGCAGAGCCTATATATATATATTTAATATATATTATTCTTTTATAAATATAAGTCTAGTATATTACATATTATAATATATTTATTTACCTTACTCTGAATACACATTGAGTATATAAATATATATTTTCTATACCGGGTACTATATTATGTCATATATACTATTATATTATACTATATTATCGATATATATATATATACTCTACTACTATATATATATATATAAATATGATATAATATATATTATATATACTATGTATATATATAGTTATATATCAATATATTATATATATACATTAGTATATATATACTATTATATTAATAATATATATACTTATTATATATATGTAGTATATATATATATATTTACTACGGTATGATACCTAAAATATACTTATACCTAATATAATATAGTACTCCTACATATATACTATTATTATTAATACTAATACATATACTATATTATATATATTACACATATTATAATAATATATATAAGTCATTTTAATAACTGACCTTGTTAGATAGTTAATACATACTGGTTGATATCATAATAGATAATATAACAATATATACTATATTATATATACTATACATATTTACCGCCTTAGATAGTATATTATATATAATTTATACTTATTATTATATATAACCCTTTTCTATACATTTACTTTATATTTATATGTATAATATATATTACTCATCATCTATACTATCTATATATATATTATTAAGTATAATATATATATCATTGATTGCTATAACTTTCAGTTATAACAATATAAATAGAAATATATATTAGTATATACTATAATATATATAGATATATATCATATTTATATACTTGAACCTCAACACTTTTAAATGTATACACTTTATAATTACCCTAACTATATTGTATATATCCTTACCATCACCCTCCATAGATCACTTTATACTACTATCCTTACTTACCCTATGCTATCGACTATATAGATATACTATACGTATATTATATACTCATATTAACTACTAATATTAATACTACTAGCTTAATATATAAGATCATATATATATACCTGTTATTAATTGTTTACTTATTTATTGCTACCATGCTACTTCATCTTATTCATATAAGAGACGGATATTTATTTCCATTTTCCCATATATACTATAATATACTATTATTATAGTAATAACTATATAATATTATATATATATATACTTATTATATATACATTACTATTATACCTGATACATGGTATACAGTCTACTATATAGAATATATATATATAATACTGCATACTATATAATATTAGTCAACTATACTTATATACTGTATACTACCTATATATATACGTTATATATTATTATATATATAATAGTTATATATATATTAATTATACTATGATTATAATTTATTATAATATGCGTCTCTATTATAATTATATAAGTAACTATATAATCTATATATATATCTTATATATATATTACTAATCAGATACCTATATTACTACACATGGGGACTATCACATTACTTTATTATATTATGATATTATTCTATTTAATACGCTATATATTATTACCCAAAAAGGTGCGTATGGCACCCGTTATTTGAGGAATGTTAACGCCTCGTTCAGTCCCTTTCAATGTCGTTTTAAACCAACTTAATTATAGGCTGTTAACTCATTAAAGCGTCTTGATCGCGGTAAGCATGAACCCGAAATGTTAAACGTTTAAATGGCTAACGTTGACATCCCTGTCTAATCATAAATATGTGAGCGAAATAGTAATTATAAATAATTGTAATTCTTTATTCAGAATTTTCGATACCTATATATTATTATATATAAATATTATAATACTTATATATAACTATATATATGTATATAATAATATACTTATATATATATATACTATAAATTATATATACATATTAATTATATTACATCAAAATATATCATATTATATTATACATCATATAATATTTACTATTATATCTATTAATATGAGTACTATAATATTACTTATAATATTGTCATATCACTACTATTATTATACTTTAATATCTTACTACTACTATATACTAACGGGCTCGTTTTACTTACCTATAATATCATATAATACACTATTACTACTGTTATATAAATATAATACTTATATTGTTATAATATCTACAATAGCGCTTATTAGGCCTTTATTTCTTTATAATATTCACTAGTTCACAAAAAAAATCAAGTTCAGAGTAAGCGAACAAGTTAATGACTCCCACTGACAAGCTCGGCATAATCAGTCACTTATTTCTTTGTTTCTCTTCCCATCACACTCAATAAGATAATTAAGAAACAGCATAGGAAAAAATACATGTTATATTATTCGAACATTACTAAAAGCGGGAAAATTCACCGTCGTAGGACATAAACACATTTTGAGGCCAGTTGCGAGGAACGTTTGTCAAATTTTCTGGCAAAAAATTCGACACCTAACCACTAGTTTATGATATCTGATAAGAAATTATTTAGTAAACTTGTTAACATCTAAGCGGTACGGGTAACGCAATGCCAATGGAATCAACTTTGTTACATCTGCCTTAACGTTAATCCAACAAGAATTGTTAACTTCGTTCTAATTACTCCGTTTGTTCTCTTTTCGTAAATTTTACGGGACAAAGCGCTTAAATAACGTTAATCGAGAAAAAATTTAAGCGATGTTAATTAACGGGTTACTTACTACGCTTGTAACGCTGTATGGCCCCAACCTTTGTACTTCAGTACTAATTCCTTATATAACTTGATTATAATATATATACGCTATATATACACTTAATATATATATATTATTTATATATAATTATTAATTCTAGGTATATACTACTATATTCACGTATATATAAAACCTCATATAATTATATTATATACTAACCTATATATCATATATATATATTATATAATCATAATTATAATATATATACTTATATATATACTTACTGATACTACTATATATATCCTTATTATATACTACTATCAAATATATATTCATTTATACCTAACCTACTACTACTACTATGACTATTATTATTACTTATTTATATTACTATTTATATTACTATTACTACATTATTACAATATTATATCATTATATTATTAATCATACCTTAATAATAATAATACTGAATATTATTATTATCTTACTTTATGTATCCATATTTTTATTTATATATAATATACTTAAATATAGTTACTATATCATATAACTATTAGATTAGTTATATTATAGTTATACTATTATATATATATAGTATGATATATACAAATAATATGATTATATTTATATATATTATTATTATAATACTAATACTATATATTATATCAATACTTATATGATATATCTATATTATACGCTATAGTATATATACATACTACTATACCCGTTAAATACTTATTCAATACATATATATATCAATTATCTATACTATATATACTTTATACTATAATATACTATTAGATATAATCATCATAGTATATATACATCTATTCTACTGACTAATACTACCTATTATATATATATCTAGATTATATATATCTAATATGTACCAAAATATATAATCCCTATATCTTACTACGGTATCAAATATAAGATTATCTAGATATATACTTCACTATCTATATATTATCTATACCTATATATATATACTATATATATAATTATATATATAGTCATTATCATATAATACAAACTAGATCGCTTTCAATATATAATATAGTACTTTAATAAGATATCATATCTATTATATATATATACTACCATCAGTATATATTACTATACTATTATATAATACGCCTATATTACTATACTATATATTTATCATCTCTATATCATTATTATTGTACTATATGTACTCATATATATATATTTATATATTATACTACTATTACTATTATCTATCATTATATATATATACTACTATACATATATCATTATATAAATTACGTATATAATCTATCTATACTACTTAATAACTATATATTATAAGTATATATCTGTATACCTATAACTTATATATATGTTATATCTATACTATAATTAACATTTATCATACCTATAAAATTCTTTCAAGTCTATATCATATATTATTATATAATCATATCATTAATTATATAATATCTGTAATATATCTTATACTATAGATAGTAACTATTATCATATATCATACGTATATAGTATATACGTTATACTATATTATATACTATAATATTATAGTATATTATATTATCACTCTTATAAATATATTATTATATCTATATATGACTATATATATATTAATATACTACATATATTATGCATATATATATATCTAATATATTATATATATGATATATACTACTACTATCTATACTTAACCAAAGGAAAAACTATAGATATATTATACTATATCTATATATCATTATATACTTAACTATCTATACTATATATACCATAATATACTACCTTGTATATATATCTTACTATATCTATTACTATTATTACTTTATATATACTTTATATTAATTATATATACTCGACCTCACTATATGATCATCATATCTAGTATCATCAGAATCATATATATACCGGTTATAACCGTAGTAGTGGTGTATTCCGTAGATACTATTATATTATTTACGCATATAGTATATAATATACTATATATAACTATATATATATTATAATTCATAAATATACTATATATATTTATATATATTATTATATATATCACTATATATATATAAATTATTTTTTATATGCTCGTATAAGGCTGTATAAAAAAGGAAAAGTTGATGTTTTATATAGATGCGATTTTAATATAGCATACCGTATATAAGTTCACTAATTAAGTATCCTTAATATATATATTACTATATTATATATATATAATATAAATAGTTAATACTGTATACACTCATACTGTACATTCTACTATATACTATAATACTTCAGGGCTTACCATTTATCAATAAATGATTAACCTGTCTATGTAAAGTACTTACTGATTTAGATTATATTTTAGTTTGTTAACTGTTTGAGATATATTTATATTAAAATGGAGATGGATTTTTTTTTACAAATAAAAAAATATCATTTTTCAACGTTTAATTAATTATAGTTTCGATATACTTATATAAATATTTTAGAAGAGTTGCAGAAGCTACATTATGATTTTCAAGTTAAACCTGTCTTGTATATATATTAATATTAGATATATATATATAATATATATATTATATTTATACTAATATATTATATCTATTATTATATATATATATATAATCAGTATATAGGATTTACTTATTATATATAAACTTATATTATATTATTATACTATATATAATATAAAGATACAAACATTCTATTCATAATTTTAAAACAAAGAGAATTTTGTATTTTTGTATGGATGGCGAAGAAAATTAGTATATAATTATATCTATATAGCTATATATTATATATATATACTATATATATACCTGTTATATTATACACCGGTATTATATATATACTAATACATATATATAATCATATAATTATATATATATAATATATATATATATACCTATATCCCTTGCTATATCCTTATAATATATATATATACTATATATATATAGTATATAATAATAAAGTAAAATATATAATTATTATTTAACATATTATATCCTATTATATATATATCATATATTACTACTAATATATATATTATATATATATATACTATATATATATATCGTATATATATATATATATATATATATATATATATATATAGTATATATAATATATCAGACTGTATATTATAATATATATATATATATACTATATATAGATATATATAAAGTAATATATCTATATATATATTTAATATATATATATATAATATATTAATTAAGTATATATATATACAAAGGTGGGGCACCGTTAATGAGAAGTTTAACGCCTTGCCGTTAGTCCTAATCCGTTAAACAAAATTAAACGGCTTTAACCATTAAAGACGGTTTAGCGGTAAAGAAGTTGTACACGAAAAGTTAATACGTTCATGGCTAACGTTAACCGTCTATCAATAAATGTGGAATAGTAATAATTAATTGTTAATTTTCTTTTATTATGAGATGATATATATAATATAATATATTATATTATACTATATATATATTACTATATATATATTATTATACTAAATATATCATATTAATATTATTCTATACATAGATATATATATATTATATCATATATATATATATTACATAGTACTACTTATAATGTAATCCCCACTACATATATATATATATAATATAGTATATATATTATATTATAATAATAATATATATATATATATATTATTAAAACTACAAGAAACGCTCTATTAGGCCTACTTCTTTATAATATCACTAGTCAAACAAAAAAACAAGTTCAATAGCGAACGAAGTTAATGATCATTTGAACAAGGGCAAACAGTCACTATCTGTTTTTTTCTTCAATGAACCCAATAAGAAATTGTAAGATTACAGCAATAGGAAATAACATGCTTTAACATTACTAAACGGGGAAAATTACCGTGGTAGGAATACAAAATCCACCATTTGTGAGCCATTGAGAGAACGTTTTGGAAATTTTCCGGAAAAATGATCCAAATGCAATTAGAGCAATCCATGGTGAAGAAAATATTTTATAAACTTGGAATCGAGGTATGTTGAAAACGAATGCAAGGGAAAAATGCTTCCCATTGAAAGTTATATTGTCACGCCCTGCTTTGACAAATGTCACACGTTACTTTGGCAAATTAGTCACACTGTTAAGAACCGAAGCGTTAAAAGTTAAACGAAAAAAATTAACGAGTTTAATAACGGATTAACGGCTTTTAAGCGCGTTAATGCCCACCTTGTATATATATATATAATATAACGTACATTATATATATATATTAATACTATATATATATATATATATTAATAACATATATTATAATAGTTGCGATTTACGGTACTCATATACTTATATCTACTATTATATGTATATATATATATAAATATATATATATATATATAATACTATATATATTGATAATATAGTATACTATATATATAATAATAATATATAATATATAATATATATATACTAACATCTATATTAACATTAACTATATATATTATATATATATTATATATGTATTATATATATGATTATATATATAATATATATTATATAATATTATATTATATTATCTAATATATATATATTATATATATAATATATTATATATATAATAATAATATTATAATTATATATATATTTTAGTATAAAATCTATACTATATTATATATATAAGTACTATATATACTATTCTCTTAATACTAATTATATATACGAATCTTATATATAATGCATATGATATATTACTATAGTACGTAATATATATATATATTATATACTATACTAAGTAGCGTATATACTACTCTTATTACTATACTACTAACGAATAATATACGTATTCTACTAATATATTATACTATAATATACTAATAATATATATATATTTAATATATATATACACGTTATATATATATATATTATATATTATATACCAGTATATATATAATTATTATATATTATATATATCATATATAATATATATATATATAATATATATATACTAATAACTATATTATATCATTATATAAAATATATATATATATATAGATATATATATATATTATCATATATATTAGTATATATATACAACAGTATATCATACTAATATATATATATCATATATATATATATATATACATATTTAATACAATAATATTATATACTAATACTATATATATTATATATTATTATATATATACATATATATATTACTTATATAATATATATAATATACTAGTATATATATATAGTATATAAGTATATATTATATAAATACCTATATATATATATATACTATATTATATATAATATATATATATAATATTATATTATATAATATATATATATATATATATATAATAGTATATCATTATATATATTATATATAACTATATATATATATATAATATATTATATAATATATATATATATATATATATATATATATATATATATATACGCTAATATTTATGATATAATAATAATATAATATATAAATATATACTATATATATATTATATATATTATATACTATTATACGATATATATATAATAACTATATTATATATAGTACATACTTTTATATATTACTACATATTACGTTATATATATAATATACTATATATATTATATATATATCTATAATATATATATATACTAGTATATATATATACTATATAATCGATATATATATATATTAATATATATAATTAATATTATATACATAATTATATATATATACTATATATATATATAACATATATATATATATAATAATATACTATATAATATATATTATAATATATATATATATAGTATATTATATATTATATATAACTATATACTATATATATATATAACGGTATATATATATTTATATTATATATAATATATCTATTACTATATTATATATATATATTACTATATATATATATATATTATATATAATATACTATATACTATATTATTATGTATATATATTATATATATAGTACGTTTGGCTGTATTATATATAATTATAGTATTATATATAATATTTACATATATGTATTAAAATATAATATAGTAGCAATAATATATCATATATATACTATACTATATACATATATATATATTTATATATATTATAATCATAAATTATCATATATATAACCCGGCTCCATCCCGCCACATGAATCAAAAACTCAATATTATTTCATAACTATAATAAATATATATATTATATATATATAATCATATATATATAGTATATAGATATATATATATAACTATGATATAATATATACTACCTATATATATATATTATAGTAGCAGTGGTATGTATAAGTATATATTACCTAATTATATATATGGATATATATGGTATATATATATACATACCCTGGTGGGCAAAAGCTACTCATTTATTTATATATCCATGATTTATATATATATATATAATTATATATATAATATACCTACTATATTATATACTATACCGGAATATCTTAGTATATAATATATATATATATATAATATATATATATATAGTCTAATATAATATATAATATATATTACTATATATATATATATATATCCATAATTACTCTAATATAATATATATACAATATATTATATATATATATACTATATAACATGATATCATATATAATATATATATATATTATATATTACTTATACTTATATATTTATTGTACTATATATCTATGACTTTAATTTATAGTTACCATATAATATATTATCATATCTCTCTATGTATTTTATGATGTACGAACATACTATGTTATACGTTATATATCTGTGATATAGTATATTATCAGCCGGCGGTGCCTATTACCGTATATACTACTACCTGGATAATATACACCTCGGCGTTATATATTATCATCCTATAGTATGGACTATCTATATGGTATATTACATATCCATAGCTCTAGCGCTATATGATGCAGTGTTATTTTATAAAGGTAGTATATACTATATATTATACTATAGCATGTATTATCATCATGAGCTATATGATATATATATAGCGATATACTGATCTATATATAATATTATTACACTCTGGTCCTCTTATATACTCGTTATATATATACTGGGGCTCATAATCTTACAATATATCTACTATTACTATCTACGATCTTCTACGTATCAGCTGTAGGTACTTACGATTATACGTATATACGTTCTGATATAATATTATATACTATACGTAGCTTCATTAGTAGTACTATACAGTATTATACGCGGCGTTATCGCACTCTGTCTAGTATAATACACCGTGTACTTCGTATATTACTTGCCTACATATACACCTGTCATGTATGCTCGTATAAGCTATAGGTGTTACTACCTATACTATACCGATACGTTAACCTTATGATTATATACCTGATCTCTACGTATACTCCTCTTTACTAGTACGTATTCATATACTTAGTGGCTGCGTATACTCTCTATTAGTCTACATATATACTATATATGAGATATATTGACAACAGCGTGGCACCGTTATCATGAGATGTTAACCCGCTCAGTCCCTTAATCGTTAAATACAACAAATTTACCGCTGCCTTTTTACCACCATTACAAGCGCTCGGCCTTATCTCGTCAAAGAATGCCTATACTGCAAAGTTACGTTAGATGGCCCTTCAACGGTTAACTCGTCTTCAATACATATGCTCGCAGAGAAGTTAGTAATAAATAATTGTTCTAATTTTTCCGATTATGAAAGTGACCTGCACCTGTGACTTGTATGCCCTATATACCCTACTCATACATATACTATATACTATAATCACTACATATCGTACTACCTACCTACTCTATACATCGTCTGGCTGTTCGCTCCTCACATCAGCTTATATCTATAATATAATACTAATAAAATAAATATATTATTCCTATTACTATTATATATATTATATAACTACTCTATAGTATCTATTACAGTTTATACTATCTATTCTATATCTCCCTTATATTATATACTACTTATATTTTATTAGTGCGTATGTCCCTACTCATCCGATCATATTAGAGCTATATCATAATGTATATATACCTTACCTATTACATACTCCTTATATACTTATACTTATTAATATACTAATTCGCTTGTAAACAAAATACAATGCTTACACCTAATACTACTATCTTATCTAATTATACGTTATCATCTTCGACTATATATTATATATTATATACATTATACTCTTATCTTATGCATAATGTAGTTATAACTAATAGTATTATTTCACCCATCTATATATACTACTATAGTATCTACTACTGCTACCTATATATTTATATTATTTCTTTGTATTATACGATACTTACCCGCCATTCCTATCGGTACTATTTATCCTTTTATAAGCTACTATAATAGTAATCTTGCATTACTATATATACTCACTCACTACTAATATATTTATACCCTATATACCTTTAGTATTATACTCACACTATGTCTCTCTAAACTGCTATACACTATATATGTTATTGCGTTATATAACCTTTACCTATTTGGTGACTGAGCCTATTTATTGATATATCCTTATACAGATTTTCTATTTTAGTGACATTGGTATGATTCTTTTCGTACTCGCATATTTCGTGCTAGAGCAGTGTGAGTGCGGTGAACTGTTTTTAAATTCCCTGGATTATTCCACTATTAGATATTGCTCGTATTAAATTAGTTTCTTCGTCGTATCGTTTTTTAAAAATCTTATGTTCTAGGTATACTCGGCCGCGTTACGAATAACATTTGTCCCGTCTCCATTTCCTTTTTTTTGTTCATTGTGGTTTTTTGTTATTTTTTTCTTTCTGTGGATTTTGCGTGTCGCGCGTGCGTGTGTGCTGTGTGCCGAGTGTGCGTGTGCCTGTTGCTTCCGATTAGCTATATTTGGCACCATGGAGTGGCTTTCTTTTGACCTTATACCAACCATCAATGGCTTTGCGCACTTTCCTAACTCTTGCATTCCTATCGGAAGTACTACCTCTTCTAACTCCTAAGCGTTAAATTTTATTGCTCCTTGTCTGAGGTACTCAAGGATGGCTCAAAATTCATCCTGTCAACTTCGGCTTTAATCATCTCCCAATCTGATATACTTATGTTATATCATTTTCGTTCTCGGAAGGGGGGAGTATGGTGCCTATTGTAAAACTAGTACTATCATTCCCTAGTCTAAACCGTCTCTGCGACGAATCCTCAATTCTCCTAACTTCGTATGGTTCTGTCGGCTTAACAATCCTTTCTCTCTCTATCTTACCAACGTTTCTATGATTGTCTGCTAGCTGTTCTCCTAACAAGAACCACACATTTTCCTGGACTTTTTTGATTCACCTTACTTCACTTCTCACCGGAGACTTCTCTTTTATATCTTCTCATCCAAATACTTGAGGTCCTCTATTTGGTGATTTCAACCTGTGACATAAAACTTGAATAATAAATATTGGGTCCTCGGGTCGTACTGATTTAGGTTGGGAGGAAGCCGAATCTTTCAGTTATTCTCAACGATCTTAGCAACTTGATTTAAAATAACCTACCACAAATCCGGATCGTCCCACCGATTCTTTGAACACACTTTACCTATTTTCACCACTTCTCCTTCTCTCTATCGGTAAATCTGACCCAACCTTATTATCACTTAATTTTAATACTATCTCTCCTACATCTCCATCCTGCCCTATTGCCGGTTTTTCTGGCCCTTGATCGCGGCCGTTGTGGCATTGCGTGCTTCATACGCTAACTATAATTGGAAGTGACTGCTTTTGACTCTTAGAAGCCTTCAGATTCTGCGATAAAGCTTGGAACTGTAATTGTTCAAATGGGATGAGCAGGTTCATTCCTTCTGAACTAAATCTTTTTCTCCTCAAAAATCCATGGTTCGATCGGCTTGTTTCCTGGCCATTAAGGCTAGAGGCAATGCTTATCGGGTGTGGAAAATTCTCGTTCCTCCTATCCTTCTTGCCAATTTTCATTCAGCTAGAAATCGTTGCAGGGATACTCTTCGACGAGCAAAGCGGACTTTCATTAAACGAAAATGCGCTGACCTCCTTAGTTCTCCTACTGACAAATCTCTCTGGCCTCTTGCCAAAAACATCTCTAACAACTTCTGTAAATCATCCTTCCTCCTCTTATTCGCTCTGATGATTCTGTTGTTAATACTCCAAACTTGGAAAAGGGACAATCACGTGCGCGTTTGGCCTCCTATTTGTCCTTCTAATTCACCCTGGCACGATTCTGGTATTCCCCTTCCTCCTTCTATATCTCCTCTCAGGTGTCCTATGCTCTTTACCAGTAATTTCATTTATCGGGATGCTATGATCTCCTGAAATCTAATGAACGTTAGAAGGCGGGTGGCCCGGATTAGGCATTCCTCCTCAGAGTTTTGATAAGTGTGTCCGTTGCTGACCAAAACCCCTCGTTCAAGCTATATCTCTATGCCTCAATACTAGCACTTTCCCTCAGTGTGGAAGCGCGCATTATGTCCAAACTATTCCGAAAAAATGATGCTATTCTGATCCTTCTTCTAACTATCCGCCCTATAGCTCTCCTCGTATTCTTTCTAAGATCTTTGAAACCCTTATCAACTCGCATTTCCTTCTTCATCTGGAATCTCTTTTCCTTCTTTTCGATCGCCAGTACGGCTTTCGGCGCTCGGAGTCTATTGGATATTTTACTTTCCTTATTTAACAGATTTATGGTTTTCCGCCCTTAGGAACTATGGGAAGACTTGTGTGGTGGCGCTTGACATATCCAAAGCATTTGACCGGGTATGGCACGCGTCACTGCTCTCCAAGCTCCCCTCCTTTGGGTTTCCTTCTTCTCTTTGCTTACTTATGTCTAGTTTTCTTTCAAATCGCTCAATGTCGGCTGTTGTTGATGGGGCGACTTCTTCTTTTTCTGTCAATAGTGGTGTTCCTCAGGGTTCTGTTTTATCTCCTACTTTATTCCTGCTTTTCATCAATGATCTTCTCACCTGCACATCAACTCTATCCACCACATCTAACTGTCGATGACTTGACCCTTTCATTCTTCAACTCATATATTCTTCCTGCTCCCTCTTTTACTTCTAGAATTGCCTCTCGTCTTAATCTTTCCGATTCTATTCTCGCTGATCTGGATAGAATTTCAGGGTTAGTTCGTCTAAAGCTTGTGAAATTTAATTCTTTAAAAACCCAACTTCTACAAATCTCTCTCTCTAAGACACTTAACTTTTCTATCTCTTTCGACGGTTCTCTCGTCTCTCCTGTTGACAATATAAAGACATTATTGGCCTTAACATAAACAAAAAAATGTTTTGAAAACCTCAAATCACAGTGGTTGCTAGGGCGGCCTAAAAGAAACTGGGAGTTCTGTTTAGAGTGCGAGACTTTTTTTCCTCTTCTCAGTTACTCCACCTTACAAGGGTCTCATCCGCCCTTGTATGGAGTACTGCTCTCATATCTGTGGGGGGCGGGGGCTCTGGTTTCATCCGGCTTTTGGATAGGGTCGAGTCAAAGGCCAAAAGACTTATAAACTGTCCTGTTACTTTCTAAGTTCACTTAATCCGTTATCTTTGCCACAAGATGTAGTTTTTTTTTGTCTCTTTCTATGATACTACAGCGGTGAGTGCTGTAAAGGAAGCTAATCCACTTCGCCGTACCACCACCTTACGACCGCCCTCCGTAGAACAAGGGGTTGATTTGCGGCACATTTTGAGTTTTGTGTTGAGGTTAGTAACTCCAGACTGGTTCGCTTGCTGTGGCTTCTTTCTTTCCTTCGCCCACCTCTGTTCTGTGGGAATCTCTTCCATCATCTGTGTAATAGCCACCCAATTTAATTTCCCTAAGTTTAAAGTGTTCGTCTGCTATAACCTGCGATATTTGCGTTAGATAACGATTGGAGGAGATTTTAATTTTATGCTTCGTTTATTATGGTTCTGCCCGTGAGCGGCGGTGACAACTGCTAAAAAAATAAATAAACAAAAAGGTTTCTAATAAGGAATTTCCTTAAGCTAGCTGAAACCCCAGCAAGAAATGGCCACCTCCGACGGTTGAAACCACTACTAGATATGGCATTAAATAGCATAACCGAGGAGCTGGCTTGGTCTGAACAAAAAAAAAAAAAAAAAAGAGGAAGTGGAAGCCGCCTCATCTGTCAACCCCTCGCAAACCAGCACTGCATACGTACCGATGGTGGCTTCTTCAGCAAATAAACCTACTGAAGATTAGAGATGATTTGGATATGTTAGACTTTGCTAAGTTGATGGCCGAAATTGCATTGAACAATCTCATTCACCTTCAAAGGAATCACACCAGAAAACCTCATCGTAAAAACTGAAGAGAGACGGTCATCAAGAGCAAAGATAAATCAAAATTTGCAGTCTGTGAAAGAGGAGATGAGGCTCTACGAAAAACATGAGATGCTTGGCCTAAGAAGAGAAATCCTTTCATGGGGTGGCATGAAAATGGGCCAAAGGTTTTCATTATTATCAGTGCTTGCAGGCAAATAATTAATCAGCACCTCCTTCATCAGTCGAAGAGAGAGCGTATTTATAGTGTAGGTTTGGTAGGAATGTAAAACACCCCAAAAAAGGAACAGTCTCTCGCCAGATACTAGTGAAAAGCTTAATGTTTTTGCATTCACAATTTGTGAATTTTTGAATTTGAGTATTTGAATGATATCTTCTTAAAGGAGTATTTTATTATTGTCATGTTTGGGATAATAGCGTTTTTTTATTTGAACTTTTCGGCTGATTAATTGCAGTTCTCTTCTTTCATTATTTTATTTTATTTTGTAGCTAGTTTAAAGAATCTTCTTGTAAATTGTAATCATGTTAAAACATAAAAAGCTAGTAGCTAAACTTTGTTAATACTTACTTGAAAGTGGAACTGGAATATTTTTTAAATAAAACACAAACATAAAAAAGTATTAATATTATATTGCAATTATTTTCCTCAAAGGTACTATTTTAATTTATAAATAAATATACTTAAGCACAACCAATATGAAATATAAATGACTAAAGTATTTTGTTACCAAGGAATGCAACTGAGTTTGCCTAGCAGTTGCACAAAGGTATCTTATTACTGTGTATTTATTATATTAATTAAAAGTATCCGTTGTCATATTTTA